>JANVCC010000261.1:5931647-6087383 GCA_025345505.1 Todiramphus chloris collaris
CGCCTGTCATGTCTGCAGTCCATCACAGCTACAAAATGCTTAGGAACTTAGCACATGCCATTCGGTGCAGGCTGCAGATCTGTGCCTGCTGAAATGCTGTTCAAGAGCCAGAAGCGTGCACCTCAGACCATTTGGGAATTGTGACCTGTGTGTCTTCAGCCTTGTCTTTACAGGGAGCAGAATTTATTTACACAACACAGAAAGTGAAAAAATACTGGAACTGAAGCCTGAAGAGCCTTAAAATGATGGTGGGGTTCCTTTTTTGTATAAGAGAAGCATCTGTATATATTTATATATATTTATATTTATATATAACTGTTAATGATAGGATAGCAGCAAAGCTAAGTGACTCAGTAGAAGCTAAGTAATTTCTCAAAAGCCATGGATTGACAGAAAATATCTCCACTTCATCATTAACACGTGACTGCAAAGAACGAGTTGGCAATGCAAAACTTATTCCTCTTATTGATCCATTATGCATTCATCTTTCTGAGAGAGCTTTGATGTTAGAAATAATATTGAAAGCTGTAGTGAAGACTTGAAATCTTTAATCACCAAATAGGTCCTTCAAAACTCTGAAATCAATCTGAGCTTTGAACTTTTTGCCTTGTGATTCCACCAGGGGCCCAGTGGAACCATGAAGGTTCTACTGCTTTTTTTATCCCTTGCTGTGATACTTCTGTGCCAAGGAGGCCCATCTTATTGCAATACATGTACCACAGTTCTGGCTCCAGAAGGCAGGAGGGAACTCTGTGAAAAGCCTCCACTTTTAATGGTAAGAGGTGCTCAATTCTCAGTTATCCCAGACATCAAGAAAGAAATTTACTGTACTTATAAAGACTTGCACCTCTGCATATCCACAACTCTGATCAAAATGGGGCAATGAAAAGACACTACGCTTATATGACTGTTGGCACGTTACAGGGCACCAGAATGTGTTGGTTTTACTGTACTGATACCAGTTAGTGCCTCCTGTATATCCATGCCTGTCCATCTGCTTAGATTCACATAGCTGCCAGTAGCCCTGCTGAAGTCAGGCTGAGGATGCAGGCAGGAGGCTGCAGGGTTAGTCTAACTCCTCTGTGAAAAGCTGAGAAAGAAGACATACTTCTCTGCTATTACATTTAGTGTTACGTTACCAAAAATATTGAATTAGAACTTTATTTAGATAGAATTATTAATTGTCACATGGGTCTTTAGCTCATTATATCAGTGCATCCAATTATCTTCAATTCACAATCCAGTTAGCTTGTAACACATGATCGCAGGGAAGGACTTTATCCATCCTCAAATTCTCTTCTGAGATGCTTGCATTCCCCAGACAAAGGTGACTTTAGCAAAAGAATTGCTAGAATTTTGTCTGTTGAGAAAGTCATATAGTGAAAGTTTATTGAGAATGGTATCTCCCTCTTCTGTAAAGCTGGCACAGGCTGCTTAACTGGATGAGCAATGTACAAGCATATTTCTTATACATATAATATATGTACAAGATACCAGGTATAGTCTGGATCCTAATTCTGCCTTTTGTAGTGCTTGCAGCTCTCTCAGTTTGGTGTCTTCTGCAAATTTAACAAATATGCTCTTTATTTAATCAGCAGTGTTGTTACTGGAATTTACTCTGAATGAATATTCAGCACTCAGTTTTACCAGGTCCATGACAGACCTCTGGGACATTTCCTCTTGGAACATGCTCCAGTGTGACAGTGTTCTACTAATTATTCTCTTTAGTTTTTGAAGTGATTTTGGACCGACATATCCAGACCATATTTCCCTTACTGCTCATGGGGATTCCACATGTAACGGTGACAGAAGTCTCCTTGAAGTCATGATTTACGGACTCTTATTCCTTCTTCCCTAATCCACAAGGCCTGTTATCCTGTCATAGAAAGAAATTAGCCTGGTTTAATACAATTTGTACTTGACAAATCCAATTTGTCCTTGCAGCTAGTTTGATTATTTGTTCCATGAGTCTGTGGCTCTCCCCTTCCCTGCTTTCCAAAGATAAGCATTAGGTTTATCGTTTTCCAGGCTTATCCCATGTAACCGATCTGCCACACATTTCATTACTTGTTTTCATCTCTAGCTTCTTCTGAAGGTGAGATTTGGTCAACTTCACCAGTCTTTTAAGCTGACACGCTCCTATGCGCTTTGTAATGTGCGTGATCAACGGCTCCAGAAGAGCCTTGGAGCACTCCCTCGGTGCTAACCATCCATAGTTCAGAGAAAATATCAATGCTCACGCTTGTGGATAAAGCACAGCCACAGTTGCCTCCACCTTCACAACCACAGCACCACCATCGACTTGTCAGCTCTGCTTTGGTCAGCCGCAGCCTGCAGTAGATCAAGGTAATTTTGTTCCTCGACCTGAACAACCATGAACTCCAAATTTCGAACAAAGTCATCTCTGAGGCACGTCACTTCTTGCATTTTGGTTTAAGTCACGTCCCCAGTACAGCACAAACGATGGTAGGCTGTAAATGACAGGGGAGTCAAGCTTCACTGTCTGCTTCAATTCTCTAACAGCGCACCAGCCCCTGTATCCCCCCATCCTGACTTCTCTGTCCTCGTTGGTCCTCCCATTACACCTGCTCCTACCTATGCCTTGTGAAGCGAAATGTTGGAGACATAAGCAAGGTGGAAACCCCAGGAAGGGTGTGGGGGATGACGGATGAGGCAGCTCTGCAAACAGGGTAGGCAGAGTTACACAGAGAAGCATATGGGGCAAAAAGGAGCTGCAATGTGTGAGAAGGCAGCACAATATCAGCTCCCTCAGCCAGACTCCTTTCAAATGTCCTAGCAGTGACTTCAGCATTTCTAGTGTACAAATAAACAGAGAAAGTTAACAAAAATAATAGTGACCAGAATGGTGTTCCTGAGAGAATGCCAGTTTCATACCGTTGGACCACTCTGTGCCAATATTAAGAGTTGCAGGCTAATGCAGACACTTCTTTGGAATGCAAAATTCATTGTTTACTTTCTGTTGGAAGGGGGAGCGAGTTTGTCTCGCCGGTGTATGTGCAACCTGTGTGCTCCACTGCAGGAGTCTGTTGTGCTAAACGAGGCACGCGGGCCTCTCTCAACATTTTTTGACTGTCTCTCCAAGTGACATTCGATTGCTTGATCTTTATTTCAAATGATGTGCCCAGTCGCTCTTTCACCTTTCTGTGTCTGTGAGTGCCTTTGATTTGTCTTAACTGTAAATCAAAGAAAGGCTTCTTGATCCAAACCAGAGCTTTTACTGAAGGGAGGCGTGTCTTCGAGAGGATTAGGCTGAGTTAGAGCTGAGCATTGATCATTTCATACCTTTTTGGCACAACTTCTTTCTCTGTTGCATCTCTTCAGTGGGTGCTAAACGTTCATGTTCTTACAGCTTCCCTCATGTTCCTACAGCTTCCCTCACTTCCACACCTCCCCCGAGATGTCTTTAACATTTTTTAGAGGGGAAGATATTGCCCACGTGGCTTAGGAAGCTGTAGAGACCAAAAGACAATTTTTTTATTCCTGCTTGTTCTACAGTTACTGTTCAAAAAGCTCATCAGAGAGCGTAAGCTACTTAATTACATTTCACCTTCACAAAGTGTTTTATTTGAAAGAACAGCACACGAATGCTAATCCCTGGAGCAAGGCTAGCCAGCTTCTGAATCCATGGTGTCACCAAAAGATACAACATGGCATAAACCATCCATTTTTCTCAGGTATCTTCCCCCCTAAAGGCACATTTCAGACACTTTTGCCCCAGATTCCCAAAGAAAGGTAACCAAAGGAACAGTACGGACAAGATGCTTTGTGTCAATGCAGGTGATGACACAGAAGGAACAAACCCTTATGTTTTGTAGATGGCAATTTATTTAAAAAACGAAACAAAATGAGCTTGTCCCAGAGACAATGCCCCCAGGTCGCTGGGGAAAGGCAGCCTGCCAGTGCTGATAGCCAAGGCCCAGCTGTGCTCCCCATCTCTGGTGCCCAGACCACACAGGCAAGCTTCCCTAGCACGTGTTAAACATCCTAACCTGTATCCAAGTCATCTTGGGAAAACAAGAGAAATAAAAATAGCATTTTAAAATTCTGAGAAAGCTTGAATACTGTGATTTAATGAAGAGTTCTATCTGCTTTCAAAGGTAGCCTTACATAAAAAATACCAAAGAACCAAAGAATAACTTAAAAATCAGTAACGTCTCCCTGACAAATACCTATGACGCAAAGTTGTTTCAGTGGAAATATTATTGTCTAAGAAATAAATAGATTGCATTTGTTCATACTAACAAGATATTGTCTCAGAAATACTAGTTGTCCAAATGGCAGTGCTGACAGGAAAAAGAGAACTTCCAACAATCAGACTAAGCCAAGGGAAACTAGAAAGGAAGGGACACAAAAGAGGATTAAAAGGTAGAGAAAGAGAAGAGAAATTAAATACATCCCATAAAAATCCGATGTTTCAAGGGCTGAACTTCCCACATATAGAATCTTGGCTTCAGACCAACGAGGAACAACTGAGGGGGGATGCAGCGGAGTTAATTCCTCTCTTTCTAGCAGATGATAATTTTGCTTTTATAGAACTCTCAGATTCTTCAGCTTCTTCTGTGTTGACAAAATACATTTCCGTTCAGCTGAATCATGCAGTACAATCCCAATATGTCTTCTTTCCAGGGCTGCTTTCTGCAGCCAGTGCTTTTATGGGACTTAGATGAGCTTTTGGTGATTCATAGCACTTAAACTACTCAAGAGCACTTTTTCAATTGGAAAATTCACTTGAAGTAAATGCATCATCAGCATGATTGTCCATGCATGAAAGAACTACAAGCAAAACAATGAGCACCATTTTTTAAACCCTACACTTAAGCCAAGAAAAACAGTTATCATGAACTATTAAAAGACCTTAATTTTCGGTTTCCATGAATCTTTCACAGAAAACATGGGTTATCCTTGTCTCCGCATCTCTTATTCTGAGAACCCCAAACTGCAAGTGAAAAAAAAAATAATGTGCACATTGTTTTAGAGTCGTTAACATGATACATTGCAACATAAATTATATTATCTACAACAGATTAAACTGCTACTGATTTAGCCTTATTCTTGTAGCAGTCTTCTCCAGGAAGGAGCTTATGAGATCTAGGAATCAAATGCTCTTGCTATTCTCTTTTGTGCTTTCAGAACACGAAATATAAATAAAATGCTATTTAAATATTTTAAGGATTAATGGAAGATGCTCTGGTATCTGCCGAGCACACTGTGGATTTGAAGGATATGTCAGGTACTTAAATAAAAACAGACGCCTGAATTTTTGACATTTATCTGAGGGAAAACACTATCTGTGGGTTATGTGTGTGCATATGCCTATATGGCATTTTCACAGATGATTTGATAATGGTACTTCAGAAATATTTCTACTCCTAGTAGCATCAAAGCAATCTTTCACTCTTACTCCATTGTGGCAGTGTTTATTTATTTATTCACTTAAATAGATTTATATAATGCATAAAAAAGTTCTATTCTTAAGTCTGCATGCTTTTGATGGATAGGAAAATACAGTCAGACTAGTGAAAACAAGTATAAAACCAGCAACCTCTGTTAAATCAGAAAACAATCACATGGAAGAAAAATTGAAAGCTATTTCCTGCTCTGGACAGTCATTCAGATACTCCGCACTAACCAAGACCATAAGGGCAAGTTGAGAAGGGGCCCACCAAACCCACAACTCCTGAGTGCACCCAGCCCAGCCCCAGCTTTGTGCCCCGTGACCAGTGGGGACTGGCTACATGAAAAATCATTTGTTGTGAAAATTTACTGACTCATCAGGAGGGAAGCTAACTAGGAGGTGAAAGCAAAAACCTGTGTGAGCATTTTGAGAATCAAAAAAAAAAGGTATTATCTTCTTTGCCCAAAGTTCTCCATTACTCTGAGAGTAAACTGAGCAGTTATTCCTAAACTTTTCAGATGAGAAGCAAAAAAGTATCTTATCTATAAAAGTAATACTCAGCATTTACAAGCACTCAAGTGAAAATTAATGCGATGTTGTAGTAATTCAACATTTTATTAAATTGCTTGCTAATAATTCCAGTGATTTTTCTGTGTGAAAATGAAAAGGTCTCCCACTGAAATGCTATTAAAAATTATGTAATTGTTATTATTACTATTTTTCACATTGTTGGAAAGACAGTCAAAGAAATTGAAGTGAGCAATCAAAAAAGCTGAATAAGAGGCATAGACATTCTTTTCCAAAGATATCTCAATGAACACCATGGAAACTTTGTTTAGTGCTTTGCACTGATTGTCTTGTAGCCGCACAGTCACTACTTTCAAGTCATTAGCTTCATTTAACTTTACTTACGATTAGCTCTGCAAATAACAGAAACGCATGCAGTTTACAAAGATCCAGCATGAAACAGGTATTTTAAAGAAAAATGAAATTTCATTCGTTGAACAGTAGCTTTTCAAGGAGCTAACTTGTAGGTGGTTTTACTTGGTGGTAAGAGATGGAAAGACTGTCCCCTTGTGGATAGGAGTATGAGGAGAGATCCTGACACACTGAGAGCAGCGGCAGCCCTGGGCATTTGGAGTTTGGGTAGGAAACGAGCTGGAATCCTGCCTTGTGCAGCGCTCGTAGATCAACGCTCACATGTACAAAATGCTATGGAAAGCCTTTCGATTTAGACTGGTTGGCCTGGCAGAGAACAGAGGGCAAAGGCTGCTCAGCGCGGCAGCAGTGCTAACGCCGGTCTCTAAGTGCTGCAGGCAGCTGCAGCCTTGCCTGCTTTCAAAGAAAGCCATTATCTGAAGAAGAGCTTCGGAGCAAGGAACAGGAGAAGGCCCCACAACAAAGAGAAAGTCTTATAGTATATCTATAAAGCAAGGTGCTGCCTACATCAGCTACACCAGTGCCGGGCACCTATGTGTGGGGCAGAGCACCAGCCTTGTCCGTGCTGCCTCAGCCGCGCTGGGGGAGGCTCTGGAGCAGGGTCGCTGCACAGCTGGTGCAGGCACCCATCCGCTGCTGCCTCGCTCAGCTCATCCAGGAGCGTTACGGTTCCCCACACGCACTGTCACCTCTGATCCGTGAGATCTACCCCATCGGCGCTCAGATCTGGGATGATCAACGTAGCTTCAGACTTCTCCGCGAGGAAGCAGAACTTCACGGAGGTGCTGAGGTAGCAGGGGATGTTTCTCATAGGAAGTGTTGTGGTTTATCAAGTCCAGTCCTTCCCCACTGCAGGCTGCTACAGCCTGCCTCATAAATTCTTCTTGTTCTGCCTTTATTAAGGTTTGTGGCTAACCAGTCTGATACTGGCAGGTTGAGGTGCAGGTTGGTGTGTGGTTCAGAGTTGGGGTGCTGGGGAAATAAGCCTGAAATAACACTCGGCCTTTGATAAGACGATGTGCTAGGTGGAACTCACCAAGTCACAAACTGTCCTCCACAAAAAGCGGGGGCGGTACCGCTTCCTCTCTGTGACACATCAGTTGATCGAGGAGTTGCTCAAATGGTTGAAGATGAAAATGGCAAAACTTCTGGGGAGTCACTACAGACCTAGATAGATGTAAGTGTTTGTAAATGCCTATTAGCACTTTTAATTCAAAAATATCCCGCTTGTAAATTTATGACACTGGAGGAGTTCAGTGTGCACATTGGGAAATGGCCAAGGGTCTTACAACATGGACAGTGTGAGATTCTGGTAAAGACATCCAGACAATACACGCAGCAAGTGAACACTGTAAATACTCCTTTTTTTTTTTTGTGTATTAAAGGTCACATTGACTGTCAGATGAGAAGAAATCAAAACCGAGAAAGAAGAAACAAACCCTATTTCCTCTGTCTCTGTCTTGAACACTGGGAAGTAATGAGAAACCAGACTGTTTATTTCTGTACTTCACAGGGGAAGCGTTACAGGGGTTGTGAAAGTTCCCTCTTTCCCCCTCGGTGACGCAATTTCATGAAAAAGCAGCGCCTCTTCGCATGATTTCATAACCCGGCTGAAGCAGAGCCCGTGGCAGCCTGCAAGGGTCTCACACGGCCCTGCCGCACAGCTCAGCGTGGCGACGGACGCTGCACGCACGCGGCTGTCAATCATCTGAAGCGGCTGTCAGTCATCCAAAGCGACTGTCAATCACCTAAACACAGCCGGTGGCCTCTCGGGGAAGGTGAAGGCAAAGCCCAGAGACGCTAATTTTAATCAGCACAAGGGCCCTGGCCGCGGTGGGAGCGGCGGGGCTGCAGCCTCGGCTGCGCAGGCCCCAGCTTTCCTCTCTTTATCAAGTCACGGGAATCCAATAATTTAGCGCTTGACCGGTTTCGCATCTTCTGTAGCACGTGCGCAGATCGTTGGCAGCTGTAAGGACGGCAACGTTCAGTAAGGTGGGGAAAAAACAACAACAACAAGAGAATAAGATAATAAAAAAAAGACGGCGGACGCTTTATTCTTCAAAACCGCTTTAAAAAGCCGGCTGCGGCCCCGCACCCCTCCCCGCCCCGCTCCCCCGCAGCACCTCCCGGGGCTCCGTCCGGCCCGTGCCTCCCGTGCGGGGCACAGCCCCGGCCCCGGCCCGGCCCCGCCGCTGGGCCCCCCCTGCGGGGCGGGGGCGGCTCCCGCTCCCTCGCAGCGCCGCGGCCCCCGCCCCGCCCCACCCCGGCCTGGCCCGGCCGGCACTGGGCGCTCGCCATGGCGGGGCTGGGGCAGGGGCAGGGGCCGGGGCCGGGTGGCGCGGGGAAGCCGCCGCTGCTGGTGAAAATCGTGATGGCCGGGGAGACCTGCGTGGGGAAGACCTCCATCGTGCGGCGGTACACAGAGCCCGCCTCGCCGCCCGCCGCGGCTCCCGCCTCCTCCTACTTGGCCACGATCGGTGAGTGAGCGCGGGTCAGGGGCGGCCACGGGGCACCGGGCCCTGCCGCCTCTCCCCCGCAGCCCTCGGGCTGGCACCTGTTCCTGTCCCCGGCCGCGCCTCCGCAGCCTTCCGCGAAGCGGGGCCCCGCCGGCCGTGCGGGCGCTGCCGCGCTGCTGGGCAGTGTCCCGGCAGACGCCCGGGTGGCCCCTCCGCGCCCTCGCCCCGTCCCTTCCTCCCGGGGTGCGCCGACGGCCGCAGGGCCCTGCGCAGCCCGCCCGGCCCTGCCCGCCTCGGAGCTGTCACAGCCCCCTCTGCCCGCGGCTTCTGCCCGGGCACGTCCAGCCACGGGAACCCTCGCAGGGCTTTGCCGGGCTGTCGGGAAACCCAGAACCGCTCAGTGCCGGCCCTGCTGCTCGGCTGGGGCCTTAGAACCGAACTTCTTTCTCTTTTCTTTCTTTTTTCTTCTGTGCTCTTGAAGAGAAAGTTAAAGGACAAGGCTTGAGTGTTCCTGCGCTCGGAATGTGCATGGCTCTTGGACATTCCTCACTGTGGGAGGGGCTGGCTGAAGGGAATAAGGAACAGGTAGTAGCTGCCGCAGCAGTTGGTCCAGTGAATGCTTCACGCACACGAGATGACTTGCCTTGCCCCCGTGAGAATGGCTGAATGCAAAGCACTCTTCATTTTCCTGCCTGTTCTTGCAAAGCAGCATCTGAAACCAACACGATCCAAAAGGGAAGAGCACAACTTCCCAACTAGATTCGTGGCATTGATCCCTGTAACAGGCAACTGGAAGGAGTCCTAAAGAGTGGCTGTGAAAATAAACATCAGCTTTGCCAACGTGCCTTATATTGGAACGTGCATTCCTGACTGTGAAGTTATTATTTTGTGACACAATTTCTTTTAATTCAGTCCACTGTGGAGTCAAAAACTCTTGTATGATCATGATAGTAAAAATATATTTTCCAATTTGTAGGTTGAAATAGTTTAAGAAATAGCTAGGATAAAAGAGTTTTGTAACAGTTATGGACTGAGATTAATCTTCCTGGTTTTATTACTGTTCCTGAAACCTATTTGTGAGAGATTAGGAAACTTTTAAAACCGATATTTGTCTGAAATGTGATTTAATCATCCAAATGTGGTATTTGTTACCTGAGTGTGATTTTAAAGTTATTTCTGAAATACAGTGTTCCATCTATTAATTCTATTTTAGGAGGTGATTTAGAGCTTACTCTTCTAATATGAATGGGATTGTCTCTGATGGCTTCCAACGGACTAATGTTGGGAGTAGAAGTTTCTCTTTAATGAAGACAGCTACAACCAAGAGCATGGGCTGTGTGGCCCATAAGGGTATAAAGTAAGAAGATGCAGTGCAGTGGTTTTTCTGTTTGTGATGTCTTCTCCCTCTTTGTTGACACCATCAAAACAAGTACCTGTTTTCATCCAGATGCCAGTTCCATACAAGCTCAGTGGAGTGATTGCCATCGGTCCTGCAGCCTGTTAAATGCTCGTTGGGTGTTAATTGATTTTTCTCCCGTACCTGCCCAGCTGGAAGGGTGGTTCAAGTAGAGGGGAGATTATCCAGGCCCTGCAGTCTCTCAGCCATCCAATTTCCCTGACTAAACCGTGTGCCACCACCTTCCTTAGTGGCAAAGGGTCACAGGCACAGGAGTTAAAAGGTTGTAAGTCTCACTTCTGTGTCATGAATCACAGATTTGTGTCACCAGGAAAAATCCTGGTGTTACTGTGGGGGGGGGAGGGGAATACGCAGACATTTGGTAGCAGGCTCCAGTAGTAGTGAACTTCCCTAAAATTATGTATTTTATGGAAGGAAAAAAAAAATGCAACCACAGTAAATTTTCATTGAAAGCTTTTTATGCAGCACTTAAACACTCAAGGCTGGGTGCCCTTCCTCCTCTTCAGTTACACACTTTGGATAAATTATAAGCAGTTATAGTTTTCTAATTAAACTTACATGCATCATAGGGCAGATGCATTGTAATATGAATAGACTATAAAGAATAAATGTTTTTGTTTAAACAATGGCATTGCATATAAAGCCATAGAGAAAGTTTATGAACAAAAAAAATGCCTTGTGTATGAGCGAACAGAGTTGTGATCTCCCAGGCTGGGAGGTTGTTATTTCGCTGTGTGATGGTGGCTGTGGTCCCACAGCACCCCTGTTTTCTGTGAGAAACATTTCTGTCGAGAGGAGAGTCCTCCCAAAATCTGTTGTGGTTCCACGTGGTGCAATTCCCACTTGAGGATTTAAAAAAAAAAAGGTAACTTTATTTTTACTTTTTCTTCAAAAGGAAACTTTTGCTTTTTAATGCCTGTATTTGAAGGAAGCAAAAAAAAAAAAAAACCAAAAAGAAGAAATCAGAAAATTATTTATTAAGAATAAATTTGCGAATTCAAGTGATCTATGCATTTGTTTTTAATGCACAATGAATAATGAACCAGCTCTGAAGTTTGTATGGATTCCCTGGTACTCACAGTAGAAGGAAATAGAGTTAATCAACAAAAATTAGTCATACTGAAGGTAAACATGTTGTGTGTTAACACCAGCAGCAATCCACATCTTAATTCTTTCTTTTTTTTTTTTTAAAAGGCTGGATTTTTTTTTTCACTTTCCTAACAAACCATCTCATCCCAGGAGTTGCTTTTCTTACCAAAAGAGTAATTACCAGTTTTTGTGACAGCTCCACTTCAGATATCCCTTGGCATGTGCAGGAAGAGTCTGATTCCAGCAATGCACCAACAGCTTGTAAGGGAGAAGTATGGGTGGGAGCAGCACGATGGAAACTCAACCTGCAGCATCTCGCTGGGCACTTACCCAGCTTGGGCAGAGTTGATACCAAATGCTTCCCTCTTTCCAGAGCTGAAGATGCTGTATGAACAGTAAGTGGGCGAGGTGGAACCTGTGCCTGGGCATGTGCCACCCTCTATCCGTGCCATCCTTGTTGCATCCTGCTGAGCTGCTCAGACTCAACATTTTCTCTGGATAGACATTGATTTTGAGCCTTTTCTATCAGAAACTTGCTGGCTGTATTGGGGTGAAAAGCGTGTTGCGATTTTTCTAGGCCAGCTGCAAGAGATCTCTTGGAAGAGGACCTTTGCAGGTTGCCAAAGCTTATATTCTAGATACTGAGGGAATTCACAGCTGAATTCCTCTGGGGCTGACTAGTTTGATGCTTTTTAGATCTAATTGTGTTTAAGGTGCCTCAGTTCTAATATGGGCATTATTTATTATTTGGACTATAAAGAAATTAATCTCATGGCTATAAAACTGGGAAATAACAACTAGAATTTTTACTTGTACCCAGCATACCCTTTCTTGGTTTTATTTGACAGCTTAAAAGAAGCAAGTACAAGCTGTTGCATTCCAATAACATTTATCTCAAGAGTGGTAATCAATGCTCACTTTGTTAAGTTGATCATGTTGTATAATACATGGGCCTAAAAGCATCTGAAATCTGTGAGCTGTCTTTGGCATTGTATTTCTCATTTCTCTTTTCGGTCTTTCCAATTTGCTAAGTTTGCTGGAAATTTCATATAAAGACATGAACAATTCATGCATGCAGAACGTATTGACTGCTGTTTTTCACTAACATTCATTGACCTTTTAGGTCAATAAATTTTGAAGTTGACTTAAAAAGTCAATAAGCCTTATTTTAATTTAGATTAAGTTTTAGTCTGATTCAGCACTCTGCTTCCCTTTTTATAAATAATAATAAAAAAAAAATCTTACAGCAATTTTTTATTAAAATATATGTCAGCTAAGAACTGTTTCCTATAGGTCTGGTAATCCCTGGCTGGATTTTAGTTTTTGCTCTATTCCCACTGCACCCTTTGAAAGAGACATTCCAGCCTCCCAGGGCGTACTTAGGCCCTCTCAGCTGCTCCAGCATCAACTGTAGAAAGTGATACAGATAATTAAACAAAAGCGTGTGGATTTCGGGAGCAAATGTTTTCCATCACGTTGGAATTTCACCTTACATGAGCAAATTTGACTTAAATTACATTTCCATCTGACATTATTAATTCCAGCAAGGAAGCTTTGTGTAATATTAATTACAGATACCAATTATATTATTTCATCTTTCCTTTCCATTGGAGCTTCAATGAAAATTCATCAAGTGAAGGACATGATTATCATAATAATTTTTAAAATCCACTTAAACTCTTTTACCACATAGACACAAAAAATTGGGACTCACGCATGTGAGAGCGTACTTGTCAAAGTTTTGTGCACAAGACATCCGTCAATGAAAAGGGAGGGAGCATTTCCTCGATGGCATTTTGGGCTTATTGCCATGGATGCTTTCCTGTGATAAAAGTAATTTGGCAGGCAGGTTCTTAAAGAAACCAGTGCAGTGAGATTCACTGAAAATGTTTGTGCTTTTCCAGTCTGCGTAGTTCTTTCAAACGACATTGCTACTGTTGAAAAGCTACACCAAAGTCATGTTAAGCAGCTGTATTTGGACCTTATGGAATTGTGAGTGTGCAGTATGGCCAGCTATCCCCATGTCACCTTCACTTTACTTCATATAATTGACAAAAATAACCTTACTGGTTTTCAGTGGGAAAATACCAAATGGTATGTTAAATTTCGGCAATAAAGTAATTGGGAAAAAAAAAAGTTCTCTGTAAGGAAATTCGTACAGCGAATTCCTAGTCCTGTTCATGTAACCCTAGGTATTTCTCTTTAGGGATTTGGGAGTAAGGACTGAAAAATGACGTTGCACGTTTAACAGCTCTGTGAGCACTTCTGCCTCTCCATTCATGGCTGCTGTGCTGTTGTGGTGAAGCTGGAAACAACTGAAATCACCAATATATTTGCATATATAGTGTTATTCTGCTTGGCCCTGAAACTGCTGTCGTGTCACTTGCCTCCTCATGGCAATACCTACAGGTGGTTTGAAGAGTATCTGCACCTTTGCTTTGACCTGCCCCTCCATCGCTGGCTATTGGATTTGTGTGCTTAGTTGTTTCCATCATTCAATAATTTCCTTTTACGACTTCTTTTATGAATGTCTATGGTTGGCTTGTTATTCTTTGTTTGATACAGCTCCTTTTCACTTTCTGTTCAAAAATGCATGATAACTAGAGCTGAGAAACAACCTTCAAAGGCAATCCATATTATTATGGGAAATGTTACAGATTTTGTTCTTTCTTCTAGGCATTGATTTTAAAGTAAAGGCAGTAACATTTAATGATACAAGAGTGAAGCTTCAAATATGGTAAGTTGTAATTTATATCACAAATGAGAACCAACTAAAGTACATTACAGCATGAAAAATCTCATCTGCCTTTAATTGTGTGTCTTTCTAAAGTGCAATTGCTCCTACTAGGTCATTTTAGAATTTGAATTTGGCCTAGGGGAGCATAGGTTTTTTTGCAGCAACCACTGTAAGTTAAAAAGAGCATTGTCACTAGGTTGCTTTACCAGCAAGACTTGCAGCATGCAAACAATGCAGATCTGTGATCTATATTAAGTATACTTAATAGTGTAGGAACATAGAGGGAAGTGACAAAGCATTCCTGTATTTTATGGCTTTTTCCCCAAAACCTAACTTCCATCTAAAGCAGCTTCTTGCCTGTGTCATGGTTTACAAAGGGCTTGGCAGAATGTGGGATGTCATCTGCCTCCTGCAGTGCTTGTACGCCAGATTTTTTTATCACCTGATTTGTACTGATCTTAATGATTATGTTTTCAAAAGAAGTGATAGTTTCCCTAGTAGGGCTGTATTATCCAGAATAAATTTCCAGTGTATTTCTTTCATTACTTTATGCGGCACCCAGATTTTCTCATCCTTTTCTTGTTCCTTTCATGGCAGGGTATGCCATTCAAAATTTGAAAATCCTCCTTTTTTGTTTTCATGGGGGTTCTGCAGTTTGATCATCTTCTGTTTGTGTGTGTATGATTTCTTATCATTTCCTTCAGGGACACTGCTGGTCAGGAGCGGTTCCATACCCTCAGTACGAGCTATTTTCGTGGCGCACAAGGCTTTGTTCTTGTATATGACATCACAAATCTGGACAGTTTTCGAAGTATAACAAGCTGGATGAAAGACATACACGAGGTAATGTGGTTCATCTCTTAATGAAGGTAGTTAACGAGTTACTGCAATTAATGTTTTAAATGACTGCACGAGTTTTATTCTCGTTCCTTGCACTGTATGTTTCTAACCAGAATTTCTTACATTTCAGTCAGCACACAGTATGACAGTAGGATTGCTGTTACCTGGAACTGGAATACAGTGTAGATTATCTAGGACAAGCTCATGGTGATGCAGGAGTGTTTTCTGAAGTAGTTTTAGGACATAGCTTGCAATCTGGTTTTGTGCATGCTGAGTTGTGGTGCTTTTTTGTCACTGGTGTGGCTACACACAAGCCAGTCTCCATGCACTCCTCCCAGGATTTTAATTGACATCTATGTCAAAATTCTGTATCACAAGCAGTAATTTCTCTTTCCTAGTTTTGTTACCTCATCCCAGGAACCAAGAGAAATCAAATTAAACATCTTGTTTGTCCTTGCTGGATATTCCCTTTGAAAGGATGGTTTCAAGAGGGAGGACCTGGGGGAAGAAAAGGACAATCCCATTTTGGTGGCAGTGAGCTGTCAGTCAGCTCAGCTGCTTGTAGTACTGCAGCCAGAAACACGTGCTTTCATGTGACATAGGAAGTGATGCAACAGCACGTGGCTGCCAGATGAAGAGGGTGTTGCCACCTCTCTTCCTCCTCCTGAATGTTGGCTCTCACTGTGCTGCTTCTGGAGCTTATCAGAGCCTTCTGAGGTTCACACTGACTTTCTAACGTGTAGAAAACTAACCCAGCAAAACCAGATGGATAATTTTCTGCTTCGTTGGCAAGTTTAAGAGGTTCATAGAAAGGTCTGACGGTTATTTGAGTTGGCACAAGGTAAACAGGAGTAGGAAGGGCAGGAGAAGAATGTGTGGAAACAATACGAGGGAGGAACCAGTTGTCAGGCCCTTGAGACATCAAGTCATTCATCTGCCTGTAACCCTGTACCCTGAATCTTGATTGCTAGGTCTTTCTTGATGTGTCTTCTGTTAGGTAGAGACAGATCAGTTTTAAAATAGAATAGGTCACCTGAAAGGGACCTACAGCGATCATCCAGTCCAAATGCCTGACCAAAGCACATTGTCAAGGGCATTGTCCAAATGCCTCTTAAACACTGACAGGCTTGTTCCAGGATTTGATCATCCTCTCCGTAAAGGAATGCTTCCTAATGTCCAGTCTGAACCTCCTCTGGTGCAGCTTTGATCTGTTCTCGGGCACCCTGTCACTGGATCCCAGGGAGAAGAGCTCAGCACCTCCCTCCACTTCCCCTCCTCAGGAAGCTGTAGAGAGCAGTGAGGTTTCCCTCAGCAGTCATGTGGAAGTTTGTAGTTAGCGTGCTTGTGTAAGAATCCAAGCAGGATAGCACTCTTTGCTGATTGAACTCAAGTAAATACTCAGGCAGCTTTTGTAATACTCTGAATTGTAAGGAATCTGACATGATGGATGGGAGAGTTCACCTTAGGAAAGTGATCTTAAAATAAAACCATCAGATGTGTCCTTTTCTCTCTTCACAGCTTTAGTATACAGATGAATTAATGAAGTACACAAGGTCATATATCCAATAATATACACATAGAATATCTTATGCTCTTGGCATAACATAATATTTACATTGCCTCAATATGAAGAACAATATGAAGAACATTACTATTGTCACCTAGTTTGTCATTATTCTTGACCTTAGAGCCAGCTGGAAAAATCTTACTGGCAACTGAGCTTAACTTCAGTGACGTGTTCCAAAGGAGATTCAATGATATATTCTTACTGGCTTGTCTGCACATGCCTCAAACTAACAAACATCTTATTACCGAAGAAAAACGTGTGTCCTTCTGTCAGGCAAACCAACAACAGTCACAGCTACATTGTGGTACAAGCTACACTTGTGGTACAGTTTTATGATTAGCTAAGATTTCAGGACACGGTGTGATAGTAGATTTGCTGTTGTCTGAAACTGAAAACGTAGATTATCCATATATATCCTTTTTTTAAATCTATCTATATATGCATATATCTGTGTGTATAAATTTATATATAAAATACAGATCTCTCTTCACACTGCCACCAAAGGGGTCCTTTTATCCTGTTACCTGTAATTATCTTGACAGGATGGTTGACTGACCTGGCTACAATGCACGACCATAGACACAAAAACAGTATCAGGTCCATCTGGGTAGGGTAGTGGGAAGGGTGGGACCAGCTCCTGTAGCCACCATCCAGGCTTAGAGCTGCCTGAGTCAGTCAGGAAATCACACCTGCCAAGCCTGCTTTCTGTTCCTGACACTTAAAAGTTTTTGTGTCAGCATACTCAAAATATTAATATTTAGTTAATCTTCACCCCTGAAGGTGCTTTTGTAGTTTAAAAAAATAGAAAAAAAGCCCCACCCCAATTTAAAATAACTTCTGGGAATGGAAATTGCTTGACTGATTGGACCAATCTCAAAATTAGCAATTAGGGAGTGTTGTAATAGAGCTAGATAATAATAAAAAATTAATTTAGTCCTAGTGGGATATGAATTTCTGAAATGTCTTGGTGAAAACATATGGGGCCATTCATTGCAAAAGAAGTGTTTTTAAGCAACAATTGTTAAAACACAGGACATTTCATGAAAATGAATGTGACCAAGCTCAGTGGAGGTTGGTGACATTCCCTGCATTTGCTTTTGTCTGTGGATGAGAAACAGTATTTAATTCCCCACAAATGCCCACTATCAAAGTGGCTGTTGCTACAGCACCCTTTAAAATATTTAAGCCTAGAAAAATTCAATAAAATTTGAAAAGGGGAACAGGTACAGGTTTCATTAAATACCAAACAAATAGGTACAGTAAAGCTTGCACCTGACACAACCAAACAGGATTTTTGGAGACAATTCAATTATTACATTAGACTCTCATTTTTTATTTTTTGTACACAGAGATTTTTAAAAGAAAGCTTTAAAAAAAATCTGTTTGGAGTGCTAAGCCATTTTTACAGCAGTTGAAAATAACAATCTAAACAGTTTATCATTCCTAAAAACTCCATTGATTTTACAAAAGTGAGCCAGTCAGTGCCATTACAGTCAGATTGCCAGCGGTATTCTCCGTGGATTTCAATTATTCTAAATATACAACAACTTTCTTATTAAAAATGAATTACTGTTCAAAGAAGTTTGAGACACAAATAAGTTGCTGTATCTGTATTGTCATGATATTTGTATTCAGAATCAGGGGAAACTAAATAATGTGACTGTACTTAAAAAAGCTCACTAGAAAATGATACTTATGGATTAATATCTTAGGACATTATTGGCAAAACCAGTTCAGTTACATTGGATTTCTGATGCACTCATTGAGAGCATGATAATTGGAGGAAAATTACTTCAGAACCTGAAATCATTCTTCATTCATGGGATTGTGGGTGATGTCCAGTTTAAGGTGTTCCTCTTGTTGTAGGCAGCTGTTCTGAAAGGCTGGTTCTCTTTGGCCTTTAAAAATCAAATACCAGTAACCGCGTGCCTCATCCGTTTGCAGAAAACAGTTCTTTCCAGGATGTTTTGAACAAGACTCCAACTAACACATGGGCAAAAAGTTCACCATGAAAGAGTGGTCAAATGCTCAAATAGGTGCCCAGGGAGGATCTGGAGATATTTAAAACTCAGTTCAGCCATGTCTTGAGCAACCTGACCTGACTTTGAAGTTGAAGTTGGCCTTTCGTTGAGCAGAGGGTTAGACCAGATGACTACCAGAAGTACTTGCCTACTTGAATCACTCTGTGGTTCACACATGGCATCTGGGTCTCCAAAAACCTTTGACATAGATGATAGGCACTAGTTTTCTTTTAAATACATTGGACTGGTTTTTCTTGTGCTGGTTTCCTGGTGTGGCATGAAGATGGCATTGCCAGGTCATAACAGTTAGCTGCTGGAAGCTCTCTGCTAGCACAGAATTTCTGCATGGGAAAGATAAATTAATTTTCTCATGCAGTAGCGAGTCTTGGTGACATAAGTTAGTGTTCTTGAAATAGAATTCCTTTCTATTGATGCCATCTGAAAGAAGTGACTCCTCATCCAGGATATGAAACGTATGGTTGTGTTGGGTTTCTGCCAGTTTTCATAGTGCCCTTTTCTGGCTTTGTGCATTAGATGCATCTGACAGTTGGGAACCTGGGCTGTTCAGTGTTTCCGTAGCGTAGTTAAGTAAAAGTACCTCAGCAAATGTAAATTTGTTTGACTTCAAACTCTTCTGAGTTTTTCTTCTTTAGGTGGGCAAGTTTGGTGCCAAAAGGATCAAATTGTTTGAGTTGATAGATGGGTTTGCTCTGACGACTCTGATTAGAACTGAAAATTCTTGTTCTTATCACTCTGCTAAATCGGTTCATATCTAGACTAGTTTGAGGATAAATTGATTTATACCTAATTGAATTCTGTGTAATCAAGTCTTGTGCTTGCTAATGGACAAATTCTGTCATTTGTACACTTCCACTGAAGTGGTGGGAACGAGGTGTTTGTAACTGAGGGCATCATGTGGCACTTAGAAAAATATATGGAAAGAGACATACAGAAGTCACAACATGAACACTGCCTGTGTGATGCTGTCAAAGGGATTGTGCGGAGAGCGTATTCCTAACAACTTATTCTTTGATAATAAAAAGGATCAGTTTCTAGTCTCATTGTCTGGTGAGGAGGAAGAAACTTCTCAGCTTTATAGCCTTCCCCAGCTCTGCCGCCTTCTTGCTGTGTGACCATGCATATTTCTGTCTCATCTTCAGAGCTGAGAATTATATTGATGCTACCTTTCCTCCTCAAAGACAAACTAAGCATTACCATACTCTATCAGATCTGGGTTCTTGATTTCATTGTTTCAACATTAAAAATCATGCAGCCTTGCACAGCTACACCCTAGAACTGTGGTGGAGGGACAAGGTGGTGATGCTGTAAGATCCATCGTGGGATAGAGAGCTTTGTGCAACAAGCAGTCTGGATGAGCACCTGGATGATCAGTCAGGTCAGTTAGTTGCAGGGGAGGTTGAGGCCAGCCTTTCACAGGCATTTACAAAGGGATGGTTTCTTCCAATCACCTGTATGTCCAAACGTGACTTAGTTTTCATTCAGTAAAGGCATCTGTGCTACTTTTGATACTCGCATGAATTCACAGCACTTCAGTGAAATAGTTTCCCTGCAGAATGAGGAAAACTGCAGAAAGACCTCTCACTGGAAAAACCAGACAGACAACAAACCCCCAAATTACATGCAAAAGGGAGAAGCAGCGTATTTTCCCTTTTGTGTTTTTGATTTGTGCTAATAGCCAGATGGTCAGGTGGTGTGCTGGGAGGTTCCCCGGGTGGGTGCACAGGCCAGGGGCAGGAGGAGCAGTATGGTGGGTGGTCAGTGATGGGCAGGGGGAGATGACTCCCTTTGCAGCAGGAGTGCACCATGGTGCATGGTCTGTGTCCCTGGCACTGCTGCCTTTGGGGCTCTGGTGCTGCTCCCTCCCGTCGTCACTGGTCACAGCAGCCTGGCTCCTGCTGCCACCAACTCCAGCTGCCAGGGAATCCAGTGGGGGGGAAAATCCTTTCATCAAAACCTGATGACTACAAGCTCTGCCAAATGCTTCAGAAAACTTGATCTGTCTCAGTAAATCTCTCGGCTTCAATTTTTGGAGCGAAATGCAGTGCTGATACTTCCTTTTTCAAAGCTTAAAAAAAAAAAAAGGTCTAGATTTTCTCCAAGGTCAGCATATTTTTATTTCACATTTCAGTAAAATGTGAACTTGGAAATGTTAAAACCAGAAGAGCTGAAGAGAGCGAACCAAAAATGTGGATTCAGTTTTGAGAAACCAAAGCAGAACAGGTTTTTTTTTTTTTCTTTCTCAAAAAGAATTATTTTCTTTTTGCCTTGATTAAACTGATGAAATTTTTAATAGTATTTTTCATGTCATGGGGGAAAAAAAATGTTTTCTGACTCTATTAGCTTAATCAGTGCTGACTTGCATAATAGCATCTTAACAACTGTAAAATAGCTATCCTCTTTTTAGCTATAGATTTTGCATTTGGAAAGCTTATTCCTGAGCTATAAATAAAAGAGGATGAAAATACAGTGAGCTTCTGGAAGCACAGAAGAGCTGTATTTTTGGCCAGTTCAGATCAGTGTACCTCTGCAGTTTTTATGCCAGCTGAGCACATGGTCAAACTTCTGCCTAGTCATACTGACTTACTTTTTTAAAGACAACTTCTATATAATCAGGTTTCAGAATGTAAAAGGGATGTCGTTTGGTGGATATTCTTTAGTTTTCTAAAAGGAGGAAAGTGCAAGGTGCTGTCTTTAATAAAAGGAGTACTTTCTGTGCATTGCTGGAGGATCCAGCCAAAGGGAAAATACATTATTACATTAGATTGATGTAGAAAGAATAGTTCTTTGCTGAAATAAATACTGGCCTGGTATCTCTAACCTCCTATGAAATTATTGAGTATTTGAAGCTGTTTGGAAAGAATGCTCCTACTATAAAAATGGATGGTGTTTGTACAGAAGTACTTTTACAGGATGGATTTCATACTTCTGTACAAAAAGTGTGCTAGTATTTCCCTTTGACCTTTTACTTCAGAGTGAAGTCAAATGTCACTTGTAAAACCTTCAGCTACATACATACTTTAAAAGTTGGCTGTGTGATGAGATTAACTCATCTGTTTACTATGTTCTAGGGAGTGATGTATGTAATTTTTTTGTAGAACCATTGACCTTAATGAGTAAAGCTTCACTGCATGCTGAAACAGCCAACATTGTGGTCTAGTAATCCAGGTTAGATTGATTGATTATTTTAGGCCTGTACTTTGTGCTCTTATGATGAGTTTACTTCATTTTAATACTACATTATCTTGAACATCAGCTGTGGGTAGGAAATGAGATGAGCTGACTCTAAAATGAGAGTGGATTAAAAAAATGAAATAGTGTTCCTTAATAATAAATTGTGCCTACTGCTGTACTCTTGAAATGAGGCAACTTAGTTGTAAAAGTGCAAATAGACTGAAAATAATGATTCTCTTGTGAATAGAAGATTTTCCTTGCATTTTTCTGAAACCAGGGAGGGACGTGTCCATGTGCACAAGTACGAGCTCTGGGGAAGGTGAGTGTGCCTGGCTTTGTCCTATGGTAAAGTTGTAAAAAGTAAGACTTTTGACAGAGGCTTCATCAGCATCCTTGTAGAGAGACCTGCAGCATGAGCCCAGGCTTTTGGAGTCACCAGAGAAGCTGTGTGAGCATGTGCTTTCAGATTGTTCACCGTGGGATCAGACCACGTTTGCTCTGTTTCTGAAACCCTCAGGTTCCTCCATTTAAGCATCAAAAGTGGTTTTAAAAATGTTACGATTTTCACAACAAATGTCAGCTTTCAAACTCCACATGCTGCTGCAGAACTGTTCCCTCTCCTTGTCATTATTCCAGTCATGTATAGTTTGAATGGCTTATCTTAAAATAACACTGAAGTAAAGCACTCAGTGCATTTTGCAGTCGTCATGTACGTAACTGGGTTAGTGGAACGAAGGCTGGAGACAAGGTCAAAAAGCCAGATATTTCTTCCTTTTGAAATCAATGAGCTTTTTAAATTTTGCTTCATTAAAAATCTCTTGCCTTCTTCCAAGTGTCTCGGAATAATCGAACGTTTATGGTGAGTTTGAACACTTAGCAATTTTACTGTCTGTGTGCAAAAGTGAAGCACAGAGAGGTGCTTCTTTCAGGTGCAGCAAATTCTTTCCTTTTTGTTTGTGAGTGCTGGATGAAGACCAGACTGAATTGGTAATCCGTGAACCAGTTACTTTAGGGAGGGCAGTGTCTGTGAGTCTGGGGCATTTCCAGTCACTTTAAAGCCTCGGGATAGAGCATTCATCAGAAGATGGTGCCCATGCACCATATACTTTATATCTTATGGAAGGGGTTGCAAATTATGCCCTGTGCTTGTCAGTGGCTTTTTTCTGCTCTTTGCAATTCTGCTGTTTTCCTTTGAATCCCAGTGATGGAAAATATTTCCACGGACGAAAAGGTCAGGGCAGAATTTAGCCTTTACTTTCAAGGAAATAAAGTGTCGGAAGGTTAGTGTGAGTTGAAGGTGAAGGGCTTTTGTTGTTTGCTTTTTTGTTACTTGACACATACTAATGCTGGTTCTCTTTTAGAAAGCAGGCGATGAAGTGGACGTAATACTGTTGGGAAACAAGTGTGATAAGGAGTCAGAACGTGTAGTTCCAAAACAGAAAGGAGAAAAGGTATCACTGATCACTGGTGCTTTCTTTGGGGTCTCCTGAGTATCTATCTTAGTATGTGACTGTGAGCTGTTAACACTGAAAATTACAAAAAGCTCCTGAATTCCAAAAATTCTAATAGAAATTACTCCAGAAGAGCAGTTGTGGAGTTCTGGAGTGCTTGGGTTTTTTATTTAGCATTATGAGCATCAAGGAAAACCTAATTGATTGCTTTAGAATACCAATTTTTATTTTAAAGGTTAAAATGCACTTTAGAAGTTTTAGGAGGTACAACAGAATTCTTAAGTTTTGAATTGAAACAACAAATATTTTAGAGTCTGCATTTTCAGAGCACTGTTTTAATGTGGAATTCTAAAGTATAATGCATAATACATTCTGCATAATTTTTCTGGTATCTGACACATCCACCCATCAATGATTTTTTTGCTACAGCTTGACTATAAAGACCTGTTCTGGCAACCTGAGCACAGTGCTCTGCATTTTCTGTGAACAGCCCTAAATGATACCAGGCAGGTACATGTAGGGAGCACCCGTGTCCCTTAGATCTGTACATATGTCCTACATCTGAGACTATGGTACAGCTTATAACTGCTGACCACTGGTAGAGGAAGAACTGGCGTTAAGTGGGGAGTGCTGTTTTAAAAGCAATGGCAAATGACTCTCCCTGGGAACCACTGAGGAGATCCAGGAGCTGTGCTGTGGCAGAAGGAGCTGTGCTAGTGACTGGATGTTGCAGGAGAGCGTGTCTGATGTACCAGTAAATTCTGCAACTGCAAACTGTCTGCATCTGTTGTCCGGAACTTGGAATGAGCCCTTCTATTATGCTTTTGGGCATGGTGAGTCAGGCAGGATGTCCTGTGTTTAAAGAAAAGAACGCTGATAATTTCTTGCCAATTCTATAATCCCAGATTAGGGAATTGAAAAAAAATTTAACCGCATTTTCAAGAGTGTTAGAGTGAGAAACTTCAGAGAGTTCGTTGTTGGTGTGCTAATGTCCTAGAGCTGTGTACAAGGAACAAGGTTGCTGACAAATACACATATACTCTCACTAGAGTCACTGGGTGCATGTGCACAAGAGGGCAGTAGTAGGGCTTTGCATATGGTGTTAACCATCGCATTTTCTGACTTGTGTGTACTTAGCCATGCTGTCAACATTTCTCCTCATGTAGTTTGGTTTCTTTCAGAAACAAATCATTGCCTCCTCACCAGTGAGTGCTTTCTAGATTTCTCATGTGTTTTGAGACAAGGCAACTCTTCAGTTATAATATTTCTTCTTGTAATGTGATTTATAAACGCTATAGAATCTGACTGAACCAGATGGGGAAATATTCCATTAGCAGAGAGAGAGAGAAAAGTTGTCTTCTCACTCCAAAGAAGAAAATACTCTTATTAAGAGGGGAAAATAGTTTGATACAAACTCTGACAAACAATAATTCATACTTACATATTTCATACTACCCTGTGACTATGAGCTGCAAGTATTGTTCTGTTCAGAGTCTTGCAGAAAAGATTTCCTGGGATTTCCTGGGATTCTTATCATCTCTGTTGGCATTTCTATAACAGTCTGTCATAACTGAGTGGCCATTGTATGAAACTTTATATTCTAATTTAATGCTGAGAAATTATTATTTTTTGTTTTTGTAGTTACACAATTTTGATCACTCAGAGATTGATAAATTTAATTTTAACACTATGAAGTATTTTCCTGCATTGATAGTTTTTTATTCCTTTTGAGAACAGTCTGAACTCAACCTTTTTGGGCTCTTCCCGAAATCAACATTGTTCTCTCATTCCTTAAAAGCATGCTGGGCTGCTCTGGAAGGATAAAGGATGGTGGATCTGGGGAGATTATTAACCCCCCCTACTTAGTGCTGGCGAGGCCACGTGGAATATTCTGTCCAGCTTTGGGTCCGTGTTTCAAGCAGAGCCTTGAGAAACTGCAGAGGGTCCAGCAGGCAGCTACAAAGAAGACTGGGGTCCAGTACTGGTAATCTATGAGGAGAACCAAGAGAGCTGGCTAAACAGGAGGCTAAGGAGCTCTTACTGGTCTACA
Organism: Todiramphus chloris collaris; assembly: GCA_025345505.1. Taxonomy (NCBI): domain Eukaryota; kingdom Metazoa; phylum Chordata; class Aves; order Coraciiformes; family Alcedinidae; genus Todiramphus; species Todiramphus chloris. The sequence continues at coordinate 5,956,823 of JANVCC010000261.1, forward strand.
GCAGTTGAAGTGCAGTTAGAGAAATGACAGAAGTAGACTCTTCTCAATAGAGCCAGACAACAAAACAAAGGCCAGCAGACACAAGTCCTGGCTTGGGAGGTTCAGGTTGGAGATGAGGAGAACCAGTTGCGCTAGAAGGGTCAGCCATGGAAGAGGGTCCCGTAAAGGTTGCAGGATGTCCATCATTGTTGAATTTCAAGACTCAGGTAGGCAAAGCCATGGCTGACCCTGTATCTTCCGGGCAGTGGTCCCATTTCAGGTGGGGTTATCTTCCCAAATGATATATGTGATTTTGTGATCAAAGGGGTTTGTGTTCAGCAGTTTGTACACAGGTAGTTTCTAGAGCTGTTACCTGACACAAGACAGAGAAAAGGAATATTTAGTAGGAAATTCTCTGTATTTTATAAGCTGCAAACCAGTCTCCTCCACTTTATGAGCCAAATATTTTTTATTGCCTGTATTTTTCCTTATGAGCCATTAGGCATCATTGTTTTACACTGACTCTTGCCAGTAGTTGAATGATCTTGACTTTCTGTAACAAGTTGCTGCAGTACCAAAAACAGTTAATAGCAGTCAGCTGGAGTTTTAGGGTCCTTTATGAAGCAGTTTGTCTTAAGAAACAGTTCAGATCTCATCTTTATTTTCAAAATTATATTTTCTTACAGCAGTTTGGAAAAGAAACCGATTTAGTTACTTTTTTTCCTACCTTTAATATAATCTTTATTATATTTTGACTAAAATTTTGAAGTCCAGTACTTGTATCTTCATGCCTGATTTTGGAATTTTTGTAAAGCGTTGATTTGTTACTTACAGAATTCACTGACAGCAAACAGAACTGCAGCATTAGACTTTTTATCCTAACGGAAAGCCTTCCAAATAAATCATTAAGTGGTCAGTAATTGTAGGTTTTTCTATACATTATAAGCAGTAGGGTATTTTCTTTGCCTGGGATTGTCTTCTCCAGGTGTGTACCAAGAAGGAATCCCTTGCAAAGGGAATAAAGAGACTCTCCCACTATTTTTATGATAGATTTTATTCCCACCTTGGCCCCCTCCCTTGGGAGGCAACAATGCAACTATTTTTCTTCATGTATTGAACTGTATAAAGTAGAAAAAGTGTAGAGCCTGAAAAAGTTATGATTTTGCTGTTGTTTTTTGTTTTTTCCTCATGTCAATACATTTCCAAGCTATCTGTAAGGGAAATACACTGGAAATGAGAGAACATGAGTGAATTAAATAAAATCAACCAATGTAAAGTCTACTCTGCACTTTTCTTCTAAGTATTTTCTCCATTCTGCTATTACCATAATATATTTTCACATATGTACCTGTCCTTTGCTTGCCTATTATCTCTGTTCTTCTCTCTCTGTGGTAAAAAGGAGCATCTCTTCTTTATATTTCAGCTTTTGTCACATTTTTATCTACACTTTCTGCAGGCACTCCAGTAATTTCCTAGGAGACAGTTAATTTTCCAAATAAATCAAAACATTGAGAACAGACCCACTAGAGTTTATTCTTATTTACAAGCAAAGATACGTTTAGAGAGATGGTTTGAAAATGTAAAAATTTAAGGAGAATGTTTTAAGAGTCACCTGAAATTTCTAAAGTGAGCTGACATTTGCTGAATCAGTGTTTATATGGCATGTTAGAAACTGTCAGAGCACCTCCACATCTATTAGCTTTAGGAAGTGGGTTTTTTCTTAAGACTGTTCATCTCATTGCCTACATTTGTTTTTCAGCTTGCTTGGGAACATGGAATACCCTTTTTTGAAACCAGTGCTAAAGATAATGTGAACATTGAGCACGCATTCTCAGTCTTGACTAAGGAAATACTGGAAAAGGTAGGCTCCCTTTCTGAGCAGAAAGAAAATGGGAGATTGTTCTCGACAGATTGGGACAGAAGAGGTTTAGCAAAGCACAGCCAGTGCTCTTCTTGCATTATAGAGTTAATATTTTGGGGGATCTTGTAGCTGTAGACATACAGAGGACGAACGTGGTGGAGAAAAATTGGGGAAGCAGAATTTTGGGAGAACAACAGAAAAGGGGAGCAGGTAAAACACTGTTTAGAGAGAAGGAGAAAATTCAGAAACACTGCATTTATGGCTTTCCTTCCCATGCTTTTTGTCAAGGGAGAGATTAAGAGCCCTAGAGTAGTTCCACTTCCATTCCAGGAAGATTCCTTTCTCCTGTAGGTTTGTGCAGAGTACATGCACTGTGAAGATGCTGAGTGCTGATGGAAGGAGCAGACCTTTTATGTTCAGCAATCAAATGTTTTATCCAAAGTTCATGGCTTTTTGTTTGGATGATTTACACTAGTGCTTTTGAAGTTATTAGGACCTAAAGATTTGACTTAATTAGTGGTAGAATCACTATTGTAGCTGTCAGTCAACATCTTTAACTACACTGAGTGTGTTGGCTTAAAGGTCCTTACTCCTCAGAGTTGCAATCCTTTTGTAGGACTGAATTATTGTTAATTAGCTCTGAAAATGTTTTGCATTGCAATTTATTTTTAGACAGTAGAATATTATTTTAGACATTAATGGATGTTCTTCATGGAATGCATTATCATTGCCATTCATCACCAATATTAGTTATACAAAACTAACCTTCCATTCCAAATACTCTTGAAGTCATAATAAAGATAAATGAGCAAAATTACTGACAAAGTCACAAGTTGCAGTGTTTTGATTAAGTAGCCATAGGGATGGTCAGAATAATAGCTCAGGGTTGGACTGCTGCTAAATCAAGGTCCTGTTGTATTCTACAATAATACAAGCTGTAGTTGGTTATTTTGGGGGAGGGGGGGGAAAAGCTTTTCATTCCATTAGTGTGAAAATGAAACTCAGCAGCTCAACAGTCAAATATTGTTTAGAAGAGGGCGATAAAGGCAGGTCCTTGCATAGTTGGGAAAAAGTCTCAAATAAGATAACTCTGATTTTCTTGTAAATGAAAATATATTGTCTACTGTAAAAGAATATATTTGTTGGTATGAAGCATGAATACAACAAAACCAGAGCTATGATCGTAACTGCGTAAGGAGCCGTGAAGCAAGCATTTCTGCAGAGTGTGTTTGGGTGAGACCAGAGAGAAGGCTCTGCAGCATGCAGAAATGCTGTTTGGATATTTTTCACAGTAAGATTACCTGCACTTATTTTACTTTCAGTGGGACTTCTGTACTGCTACTTGTCTTCATGAAAATTCATGGGTTTTGTAGTTTGGACATAGAAACAAATTCAGACTGTGTGGAAAATGTTATTACTGCTGCATGGTTTTAATTAGAACTGGTTGAGAACACAGCTGCACCCTCTGCATGCACATATGTGTGTTTGGGAAGTATGTCCATGAGAATTTGTCAAGTTTATCTGTAGTAACATTTCACCTTATCTCGAAACATTTGCCATCCCTGATGGAGCATCACATATCATTACTTCAGTGTATCGTTTGCCGTTTTTCCTGAAATGCATTTGTTGATTCAAACAAGGACTCCGTTAGCCCAATTGGTTTTGCCACTGGCCTGGTAAGAAAGAGTTCACAGTTAAAAAAAAAAAAATCCACCATACAGTTTCATCATCGTTTTCAGGTTCGACAAAATAATTTGCTTGTTCACAAAACTGTGAAATCTGAATGTAGTGCTTGAATTTTAACTTCTTCTAACTGATGAAATTTTGGAGAAGGTGAAAATGCAGTAGGAAGTGTGACTAGTAGCTGTGAAAATGACATGATAGATGCCAGCCTGAGATCACTGCAGTCGTACATCCATTCTGCGCTGGTAAAATATGTACTTGCTGATTGTGAAAAGGAGATACAGCTTTGCACAGTGTTTTGGCCCAAGAGGCCTGTGTCTGAGGAGGTAGGATATCAGGCCTGCCTTACTTCTGCAATAGGACCACCTGTCCCAGACTGATGAGATGCTTCAGTTGAAGCACGTCATTGCTTTACCAGAACCACAGAAGAAACTCATTTTAAGGAGCTCCCTAGGAAATTCTATTATGGCCATGCTTTGGGGAAGCATCTGGAGGTCATTCAGAAGTGAGATAGATAGGCAGGGCAGGCTGGCAGGCAGTAAACCATTTTCAGATGCATTGCGATATTAATCTGAGGAAATCTAGGATTTTTTATATACATTCTGGTTCACCAGATTGTATATAAATACATTTCTTTATTAACTAGATTACAGAAAACACTCCTTTAGATGGGGAAGATCAACCTCTGGAGTTAGAGCTCATACAAAAATAACAGGCTTCCCTTGAAGTTTAGAACAAGTGGTTCAGTGAAGGACTGGGAAACAAAGACAGTAAAATGTGGCAGACATTAAAAAAACAACCCAAGTTTGTATTGTCGGGTTTTTTGTGCAGCATTTTCCCATCTCTTCTTTTGTGGTTTTACTTGTGGGCTTAAGGGAGAGAGAGAAGGCTTCTGTATCCCAGCGACTGAAAAAACTAAAGCACTGCTTGACCTTTCAGAGATTTATCAGCCATTCTATGCTGGGTCTCAGTCCTACAGCTCTAATTTACATGGGTAGCCTCATTACACTACCAGATGCTATTTGCCAGCATACATTGGGAACAGCTAAGGAGTTTTGCCCTGGTTTTGAGATCTCGGGATTGCCAAACCGATCAATTAATAATCACAGGATGGTAGGGGTTGGAAGAGACCTCTGGAGATCATCTCATCCAACCCCCCTGCTAAAGCAAGGTCACCCAGAGCCTGCTGCCCAGGAACACATCCAAGCATAACTGATCTGATTCTGCTTGAAAGGCTGCAGTGGAAATGAACAGAGCAGAGCTTATTCCAGAGGTTTGCTCAGAGACGTTAACGAATACCAACGGTGGTTTGTTTATTCACAATTCTTACAAGTCTGAGATAGGCAGAAACCTGTTCATTAATGGATGGCAGCCGTTCCTTAACGACACCTCTGGTTGGCAGTCGACTATTTGCACTTGTGAGCCAGTTCTCATAAAATAACCAAAACTGAAAAATATCACCCAGAACGTGGTTAATATTTGCACTTTGTTGTCGCTTGGTTTCATGGCTGACAAGCAGTATTCTTCTCAACCAGCTTTTTAAAAAAATACTACGATATTATTTGTATCAGAAATGCAATACTCGTGGGTGTGGTGGTTGGTACTTCTCTAAACTAGGAGAAGGGGGAAACTCTATTCAACAAAAAACCCACAAGTTTTTGCCTTTTTCTGAGGACCTCTGTAGAACTAACCACAACTTACATTCTGCCTGCCTCCCAAGAGTGATTGACTACTAAGATTGTTTTAATATAATATTAAATAAACATAGATCTGCTGAGCAGAGAACAGTCAAAATCCTTTCAAGAACTTTCCCTGTGCTGTTGAGGGTAATACTTAATGTTTAACAGCTGGATGTCATTTGAGATGAAGATTCAGAAGTAGCAGGTCTCAGTTCTCTTTCCTTGATTTCTTTACCTTCCTTTCCTATGGCAGCAAGATTTTCAAGATTATACTGTGTCCCATTCCTTTGCCCCTAAAGTCCTTTTGGAACTTGCTAGTTGATTTTAAACAGATTTCACAGGTTAAACTAAAATATAATTAAGCTCCCAAGGAGTTCCTTGAAAATAAGGTGCTGCGTGGGGGAGAGGCAGAGCATTCTCCAGAAGGACAGTCTCCAGCATCAGTTGCTGCAGTATTAGACAGAGATAACTACAGAGAGACTGAAAATGCTTCAGCCAGCCTCTCCAGCTGGAGCTTGCATCACGCATATCAAATTTAATTCACCGCAAGGCCCAAATCCTTAGGAAATCGCATTTCATTCTTGCCAAGGTTCATGGAATTGTTAGTTTGTCCAAAAGATGCCTGTGTCTCCAGCAGTGCACACTCAGTGTTTCTTTATTATCCTCAGTCATGCATGGAGCCCCAGGCTTTATTTGCCCTTTATTTATCTTGTGCTGACCACAGAATATTAATTTCTTTGTGAGGTCTTTCATAACACTCGTAATGCTGTGTTTTGGGTCTATTTTAGGTTTTTATCTTTGTAACCTGCTTAGTAACATTAGGTAGTACACTCAGCATTGCACACAGGGGAACCAAGGTAGAGAGGTGAAAGCAAAGAGGATAAAGGGGACCATCTGCTATAGTGCTGGTGCAGTGTAGGGCATAATTTTACTGTATCTTTTAACTAAAAAAAAAAAGAAAAGTCTGTTCTGGACACTGAATGAGACAGATATTCTTCTGGAAACAGTAGTATATAATTAGGTCATGTAAATGAAAACTTAATCACAATGTTTGAGTACAGGGGATGAGATTCATCTCAGCATGCAACTGTAGCCAGCTAAAATTTCCATGACTGGTCTGGTGTGGTTGTCAGGAATCGTCTGTATTCAGTGGAAAGAGATGCATCTTTTTAAGAAAAAATTGTGTTCTAGAGGTTCTTTTCTCTCTCTGTTGATTATATAGAGGACTCAATATCTCAGCCTATGTGGTTTTATACGATTAAAGTTAAATAAATTAAACTCCAGGAGACCAAAGGAATGTTACACACTTGACTTACTTCTGACATTTGCTGCTTCTGCAAGATCTTAACTCTGAAGCCTGATTGCTCTCTTAAATATGTTTTTTGAGGTGGAACTATATTAATCCTTACATAGATGACCTGCAGGGTTGAGGAACCTTAGAAAAACATCACAGCTGTCTTCTCAAAGTTGTGAAATAACTAACTGCAGTGCAGCATTGTTGCAGTCCTCGTGGTATTAACAGAAGAGGGAGATAGAGACCCACACTTTGCCCGTGGGTTAGGTGTGGTTTAGACATTGCAGAACAGCATAGCTTGGGAGCATGGACTTCATCCCCATTTCTTGAGGAAGGTGTTCTGCAGCAGTTAGATCCTGCTGTACCTGACCCCGTACTCTCTCCTGCTTCTCTCCCTGCCCTAGTGATTGCTTGCCCTGCTAATAGATCTCTAGCTCTTCCTTGAAACTGCTTGTGCCCTGGTCCTGCCTCTTCCTATTGCAAGAGGACTGTCTTGCGATTTGGACAGGTAATTTCAACCCTAGAATTACAGAATACATGGAAAATACAGGGCAAGAAAATAGTGGGACTGATCTTAGTAACTGAGCTCTCTCTACTGGTAGTTCAGCTGTGGAAGTCACATGAACCTGGTTGCACAAGGCCATGCTTTGCTGATCTTTGTCAACTGTCACTGCTCAATATAAACAAAGTGATTGTGGTCATTAACTATGATCATTTTGTCATTAGAGAGAATAAAATTACCTGCAATTTCAAGAAGATCTTAATAATAGGAAATTCAGTTCTGCTCCCTTCTGCTTCTTTCTCTAGTTTTCCTACAGGCACTCCAGGTCATCTGCCTTTGGTGAAGGCACTGAAATAGGCAGAGTAAGATTCTTCCAAATCCATAGTGTACCTCACCTCCAAAATAACTAAAAGAGTATCAAAATACCAAGAAGTGGTACCAGAGTAGGTGAATCCAACTTGGTAGGACACTGTCAAAGTGAGCAGTTTTCCTGCAAGGAGAGGGCAGCTGACCTTAACTAGGATTTCAAAGTTCACTCTATTAGAAGCTATTCAGAGAGCTTAGTTTTTAAATGATATTTCTCCTTGTATACCAGCTCAGCTCTTTCCCTGGCCAGACAAAAAAACCCCACAAACCCACAAAATGAAAAAGCAAAAAGTCTCAGCTACCTGATCACATTCCTGTGTCTGCAAGTTAAGTGTCCATAATCACACCAGTCATACAAACCCTGCTTAGAGCTGGCTGTGGAGACCTGTCTGTTCATCCTGTCTGATTCTCTCCACTGATTCTGCAGGAAGCTTAAAACCAGCTTAAACAGATGCTTGCCCATCAGGTGAGACATGTCTGCTGTGCTGTTCAACAGGAAGAACTAGTATTTCGTAGCAGGAAGTTCCAGCATCTTACTAAAATCACCCTGTGGTGGAGTGCTATTTTCAAAACCTCACTTTACCCAAGATGCTGAAGTGGAAACTTCTTGGTACCAGTTTGGTTCTTCTCACCTTTTCACAGTTTTCTGCTGTTAGTGTCTGGCTTATTGAGGAGTGAATTCCAACAGGCTCTGAGCTGAAAGGTGAGCTGGAAGTGCCAGTGTTCAGGGAGCCCTGAAGAAGGAATGCTGCCCGCCTTGCTCTCGAAGGTGGGAGAGATTTGCATACCTCCCTGCTAGAATTTCAGGAGAAGAGGGTGCCCCACCTCTTCTAAAGCTTGACTGAAGTTGAGCACTATGTGGGATTGCTTGATCTTCCCTTCAATGCTTTATGCAGGACTCATAGAATCTGTTCAGGTTACGAATGTGCCCTTTTAAAATGTGTGTACAGCACAGTGGCTTAAATGAATCCCAGGCCCTTATTTGCTTGATGAAGATCCTGTATGAAATATTCTTACAAAACTGAAGTCATTCTTAACACCCTCAACTTTCAAATGGTTCTTAAACTATTAACTGTTCCTTATTTGTGGACAGGTGGTTCTTGTCTTTCTGTCCTGGCAAATTTGCTGATGAGCTATTATCAGATAATGTTTTTACAGATTATATGAACTATTTCGTTGTCAAATAGGTTTCACCATTCTTAATCACTTACAGTACTGAGGATCCTACATGAACAGCTTATTTGCTACACAAAAGTGCTATTGAGTAGTAAAATACTTGCAAATAAGCATCTTCAGTGTTTAAGGAACATCCAAGTTTCTCCCCTTTAACTGAAGTTAGATGTAACCTTCAATACCTTCAGATTACCTGTTTCCTCTAAAGCCAAGTAAGTGAAACCTGAATTCTGAAATTGTTGAAACAGGGATTTTTCTAGAACTCTTTTACTACTTAACTGGTTTTTTTTTTTTTTTCTTCTCAAGAAAAAGGAAGGGTGAAATAAAACCTGTTTAATGGACACAATAACTGTTACTTCTTGGTCTCAACAGAGTGAATTTAAATTTCTTGTTGTAGCGTTACTGTCCAAAACTTTTTTCTTCCCTTTCCCTCCCCATGAATCTTTTCTGTAAACCAGAGTGGTGTCTCATTCCTCGAGAGATGACAAGGTGATGGTTGTGTACTTTTGTTTCTGCCTAGCTCCTTCCTCTAAAAAGGTCTTCATGCTTGACATTTACAGTTCATGCTTGAAGACTCTCCCGTACCGTCTCCACCTAGCACAGATCGTAACGGCTGAAACAAATTAAACCACATCAGAAGTTAGGAACCTGCACGTTGCAATTTGTGTGGACTTTCAGGGGTAATAAAAGTGGTGTGATTGTTAGTACTTATCTCTCCAACAAAAAATGGAGTAAAAGTGCATGTGCTGTATTTCTTCACATGATTTATATGTGACAAATGACAAGGAATTCCTAATATCAGTGAGTCAGTTTTCCTGTGCCCTAGAGTCAAGACCGGTAAGTGTGAATTTTATTGATGACAGCTTTGGCATCTATCCTGAGGTTTAGGCACTATGCTGCCTTTCCTGCCCTCTGCTCCTGCCTCTGTCCATCACCTCTGATCGCATCCCGGATGTTCCATGCTCTGCCCCAGCAGCATGCCCCAGGGGAGCCTCCCTGTCCCTGCAGCTCCAAGGAGGAACAGGCTCAGCCACTCCCTTTGTGGGGACAGCCCTGGCACAGGGCAGCCAGCACAACCGAGGAGATAAATTACAGCTACAGAGGGAAAAAGGAAACTAATTTCTTGCGTCTTCTCCAGAATTTTAGGTAGTGTTAAATATTCTCAGCCAAAGATGCATAAGGCTTCTTTAACATGGGGGAACCTTTTATTTTTCTCTCATTTTGATTCAGATGAGTAACTTGAGGTGAATCTTTCTGTATGCAGCCAATGTTCAGCTACCCTGTGCCATGGTAGTGCAGGTTCTTGGCTCTGAATCCTAATTAGCATTGTTCTACATGATGCCTTTTTTCCCTTGTCATTTTTCTTTGCTGTGCTTTGAATTTCATTAATTCCAGCTTAGGAAGCTGTCCTCTTTGGAAGCTTCTCTTTGCTGTCAGCAGTGGTTGTTGATGGCTGTTGGGTTTGGGTTGAGAGAGGGATGTGGTGAATCCAGGGGTTGCACTTCTCTGTGAATCATCACATGCTTAATAAACCTGCCGAGAAGGAGGCAGGAGAATGGCAAGGAGAGAAATTAGGGCAATTCTTTTTTTCCTAGGCATGTGACACTGTTCTCTATGTCTTTGTGCCCGAGTTCAGGGTTCAGCGTTCATAGTTTGAGAGTACAAGATTACAACATGTACTCGTGCTGTATTGCACAACTGGGTTCGATCGTTTCCCTGGTCAGCGCTAATTATCTAGTTGAATTTATTGCTGGAAGGAAGTCCTGCCTTTGCTGGTTTTTGTGTTTGTTTTTTTTTTAAATCTTCTTTTGCAGTCAGTACATAAATGTTTTATGAGAGCGGTTTGCTATTTTGATGCTTTATCTTAATAAAAACTGAGTTGTTTCCATTTGGGGGTATTCCTGGTAATTAAATAGAAGCAAGAAAATAGAGAATTCTAGTGAATTTCAGAAAACAAGTTAATGTTCTCTATAACCATTAACAGCCTGTGGGCTACAATTAATGAATACTGATGGTTTATATTCTCCTATTCCTTTCAACTGGATTTTTACACACCATGCTCAATACTTCAAAGATTAGTGTACTTAACTGTAGATTACTGAAAAACGGCGTAGTCAACAGAAGAACCTGTACATCTAGAACAATTCATGTGAGTAAAGATTTACAGGATCAGTTCACATGGTTTGTAGTGTCTCCTCAAAAGACACTTTCTATCGTCTGCCACCTTCAGAGTTAGGAGAGATGTTTGAGGCAGCTCAAGAATGTAAATACACCAAGCTGGGACTTGCATGGACATCAGTTTCCATCTAATTTAATAGGAAACTGCAATCTTTTTAATTAAATATTCAAAGGGAATATATATCCAGTGACCCCACCAAATCTTTTACATGTTAAAATATATGAAAATTCAAGCTTTTCAACTGTTGCATTCTAGTTATCTTAATTGTTTGCTTTTGTTTGTTTTACAGAAATCCTGTGTATTATATGACTTAGATGTTGTGTCTCTAAATGAAAGTAAGAAGAGAACCTGCTGTGCGTTCTGAAATCTTGTTTCTTACTCCATTTTCTCTTCAGAAAATATTAACTATGGCAAAGGAGCATACAAGACTTTAAAAGTGAGCCTGTTACCCCAAAACACTGTATTTGGGCATCCTTGGTATTACACAGACTTTGTTGCCAAATGTTTTGATATGTTCATATTATATTTTCATACTTTTAATGTAAAGTTAAAACAGTTATCTGACTTTGGAAGTCTTAGAAGCCTCACAGGGTGACTGCGTTTGCATACAAATGTTGGCAGAAACGAAATCTGAGTGTGCTAATGTTCTCTTATTAAAAACAAACAAAACCTGAACAACCTTGACTTCTTTTTTTTCCTGTTATTTGTATCAGATTTGTCTTGTAAAGAACATGGACATCATCAGACAGGCAACCTTCTGATACATGAAATCACTTACGCTAGCCCCCAGTAATAATTATCTTGCTGTTACAAGCCGCTGTCATTCTGTAAAGTAAGTTGTGCAGGTGTTAGCAGCATACCTGCATGTTCAACTGTCCCTGTGGTCCTGAATGATCACAGTATTAAAAGGGCATGCAGTTGCTTCTTTGATATCATGATGTATTTATGTTATTTACCAAAGTGTAAATACGTCAGGTGTCTGATTCTGCTCATTTGGGTCTGTTTTATACTGATACGCAGTACCTTTAATTTCAGTGGAGGATACCAGGTTTTACTTAAATTTAAATTAGAGTAATCAGGATGTCTGTTTCTTTAATCAAAAGCAAAGAGAACACAAAGCAAACCTGCAGACACACACAAAGTAAATGCAAGTTGGGAAATCTGAAAAACTAGAGTGATTATATTATCTTTTTATTCTGTTTTTTGTTGTTGTTGTTGTTTTTGGGGTTTTTTTTCCCTGAGAGATGTTGTTCTTGCTGATTATTAAATGTAATTGTTTTATCACCACTTGGGAAGGAATACTACTGCTGTTCAGAATTGTGTTGTGAGCTATCCCAGCACATCCAGAATAACTAACTCTACTGGCTTACTGTTCTGGGATGTCACTACTCTCCTGAAATACGCCTGCTTCTTTTGCGAGGGCTGTTTGCAGATTGTTGTAATATCATATTATTATTAAATTTGGTATTGAGACAGTAAGCTCAACTGGAAAATGCTTTCTGAAGCACATGGGATCTGATGTGCCTGAGCATACTGCCAGCTTGCTCTGCCAGTAGGCTGCTTAGGCCGCTTGCAGAAGGGGTCCAGAAGGATGGGATGGGCTGTGTGTTTACAGCCACTCCTGACTACTTGTCATGGCCAGTCACCTAAGCTAGCCTTTGGAGCAAAATCTGAGAGCAAGGAACAAAGGATAATCCCTGCCTTAAATTACAGCCAGAGCAGAGGAAGAAAATGGTGCTGGAAGGGATTTCTAGAGGCTGTCTAGGCACTTGTCTTATTTCAGCCTCAGAGCTCCTATCCCTGGTGGGAAGATGTTTACAGACCTGCAGCGATGGGAGATCTCTCTCTCTCTCTCTTAGGGGCATACAGTCTGTCCTTAACTGGTTTGGCAAGCAGGAGGTTTCCTAATACCTATCCTAACTGGTACACCTGGAAAGCAGGTTCTCCCTTTCATCTTGAACACCTCTGCCTGCCCTCCTTCTTCTCTTTAGGCCAGAGAACTCCTGTCCCTTCTGCTTTCTCTTACAGTTTGGGTTTTCAGAATCCTTTGCCATTTTTGTCTCTCTCCTCTTGATATTTTTGCATTGGTTCTCAACTATCCTGCAGCGTGGACCTGAAAACTGAGCAGACTATTCCAGTTTCAATAATAACGGCTCGATAGATTAAAATTATTTTTTCGTTACCTTATTTATGATACTTCTGTATATGCATTCCAGCATCAGCATAATGCAAGATAACCTAATGCTGCTCGTGATCCGTAATAGCTTTTCTGCTTTTTATCTTGGTATGTACTCATGCAGTTGATTATTCCTTTGTATGTGTAGAACCTTCTGTTTCTCCTTATTCAGTGACATTTCAGTTTTTCCAGTCTGCCAAGATCCTTCTGAATTGTAATGCTGTGATCCAGCATAGCTGGAGCCTCTTCCCTAGATAGCCTCCAAGTGTAAGTGTACTCTGCTCGATCACCAGAGCTGTTGGCGAAAGTACTGAACAGTTCTGGATCCGAGACAGATCTAGGTGAAATCCCGTTCAATGTAGCCTTTCAGTTTGGGACTACTCATTAGTTCCAAATAATTTTGCACTCGTATACTTTTCTAGACTGTATTCTTTTTCGCTTAAGAGTACAGTATGTGCAACCCTGTGATCCTCACTCTTTCCACCCCATCCACAAAGCCTGTTCCCATCTGGTAGAAGTAGATTATATAGATCTGGTATTATCTGTTGATAACAAACCTGTGCTATTACTTCCCATAGCTTTACCTTCGAGATCTTGGCTGTTTGTAGAGCTTCTTCCCTCCACCCTTTGAGACAGATGCAATCCTTCTCAAGCTTTCTGGACCCTCGCTCATTCTCTGTTGATTCTTGGAGATAATCGATAGCAGCTCTAACACTGCTTCAGCCTCCCTTCAGAGAGTTTCATGAGGTCCAGTCTATCCAAAAATCTTTAACTTACTTATTTTTCCAGTCTACTTCTTCATTTTTGTAGCTTGAGGTCGTAAGATTTTTGTCAGGGGTTCTAGTAGTGAAATCACCTGCCTTCTTAAATTGAAACCTGGAGTTAAAAAAGGCATTAGAAATACTGACTTGGACTAGATGACTTCTAAAGGCACCTTCCAACCCAAAACATCCTGTAAGTCTATGATACTGGCAACTTGGCATTACCAGTCATTAGGTGATGATTAAATAAATTTCCCCCCTATGTAATAACAGACCCATTTTTAACTTGGTCTTCTCACTATGCATTTTTCCAATGTCCTTTCTACCTTTTATATCCAGTTTTCTATCATTTGGGGAGCTTACCTTTCTGATTTTGTCCATACATAGTCTATACATTTATTCATAATTTAGTAATTTGACCTACTTTCTGCTTTCAGGTCATTGAAGATCTTATGATTCAGCCAAGTTAGTTGTTATTTCACTTCCTCTCCTTCCTCTGTGTAGATGAAATTCTGCAGTTTTGCCTTCAGCAGTGGATCTCTGATGAAGTTTAAGGTGTCCTGAACCTCCTCCCAAACTGGAGCACTCTGTGTTTGGAGGCATTTTCCCAACTAGAAAATAGGATGTAAGTCGAGAGCAGTATCTTCATTTAGTTCTCTGCAAAGCTGGCTGGATGATACTGTTGCACAAATTCCCACAGATGGAATTTGTAAAATAAATAAAGGTTAAATAAGGGATTTGACTGGAAAAAGGTCACCTCTTGCAGAGAAATAGAAGACAAAAGATGAATGTTCACACCAGATCCTCAGATCTCTTTAGAATACCTTGCATGGGCAAAGATTTCTTGGATTTTGCCAGGAAGATGGGAACAGTGTTCTCTTTCAGAACATGAGGATGCAGAGACATCATCTGTATCAAATACACTGTTCTCTTTCCCCCTTACCTCAGAGAAAGGCAGGAGTTCAGGATCTGATTCTGAAATCATCACTGCATCTCCTGTTGTTTCCCGTTGGACTTGTAAATATTTATTATGAAATTCAGGGCTTTGATAAAAAGGCAAATCACCCATAGGAAGAAGGAATAGAAATTCATGGGGGGGTTTCAATAAATAGTGACTGTGAGGGCTTCATGTGAAACTTCCTGTAAGGAGGTTTGGAGTTTTGTTTGGTCTATGCAGACTACAGCGTAAAGCGTGTGACCAGAATCACACTAAAAACAGTTTGTTGTGAACAGCTCCACCTCGAATGTTAGCATAGATGTGAATTGATGATGATCCAGAATGCTTTAAAAATCATTGGCAATGGAATAAGTATGTGCTACAGATTTTACAGCTTGCTGCATGAATGTGTTATGAAATCCACATGAAAAGCAGTCGGTGAAAAATGCATTTCAGAATGGTTTCAGGAATTATTTCGAGTTGTGTGTGCTGGTGATTTGAGTGCAGTGGATATAACATCAGGATATATTTTGAGGATGTTGAGCTGTATACAGGTAGGATACCTAACAAAGTCACTCCAGGAGCTCCAGCAGGACATTTAGATAGTATTAAGCTTTATGGTGTTTTGTTGCCTGGAAATAATGAAATGTAGATAGTATCTGGAAGTTACGTTAAAAAAAAATGCATCTTGTACCAGTAGGACAAGTAAGAACAGGTTGAGCTTCCACTGGTTGGAGAGAACACGGGCATGGTTTTATGATGACAGACTTAAAAGCCGTAGAACATCTAAAACCATCTGAAGAATGAAAAGATCTTTAAAGAAAAATCTTCAGTAACTATTTCTGCGTGAAAGATGCATTTCTTCCCAGGCAGAAGAAGTGCAGGGTCTGAGAGGCATGTGCTATGGGCCAGAATCTATCCTGGAATTAATAGTAGCCAAGATTGTGTTTAAAACCAGGTCTTGACAGACTAGTGCTTTGAGTCCTGGTGAGTCCCGGTCTGACCTGATCTGCTGTGCCTTACACACTGCACAGAGTAACCTCGTTAAACCTGAATGAGTTAAACCCATGCTTTTGCTTTCCATATTCCAACAGTAAGGCTCTCAGCTATTGTATTATTTTGCACTTCAGTAGTTTAATTCACTTAAGTTTTTCAAAGCGTTTGAAAAGGAAGCTACTTTGAAAAAAAACTCCAGTGTCCTATTTATAAAGCGAACTATTCCAGTAGGTAGGTGGGATCTAACAGCAGCATGACTGAGCGTAGAGAACGAAGGTTTTTCATAGTGCTGGGAAATCCCAGTGCCAAACTGCCTACCTAAAGCACGGACCCACATCAGGATGAGGTTCAGAGCAACCCAGATCCATTTAAATCAAGATGACTTGGGTTTTCCGTAGTCCTCTGTGCCGAGCGGCTTCTACAGCCTTTGTTTCATCTTGGAGAGCACGGATAAAGTCCCAGTCTCTGTTTGCAGCCGAGCAGAACAAGAGCGTGTCTGTCTCAGCCCCCCTCGTGCTGGCGGTGCCGCTGGCACCCGCGGTCACCACGGCTGGCACCAGCGGCCAGCCCTTCACCAGCCGCGCCAGGAAGGGCGAGCGGCAGGAGAGCCCTGCGGGGATGGGCCCTTCCCTGAGCTCCGCTGTCCCCACCAGCCTCAGAGATCGACACGGTGGAAGATGGAGCCTGGGGAGAGGTGGTAGCTGGAGATGTTTTCAGTTGTGTCACAAATCACTGGAAGGCACTTTGCTGGTTCTAGTCAACAGTACAGCCTTAAATGCAGCCAAGTTTACTGCAATAAAATAAACAGTTTTGACACAAAAGTGAGCAAAATAAACTTATGCAGAGTATAGCACAACCACCCACAAGTTGGTTTTTCTGGTTTAATTTCCCAGAGTTTCTGCAGTCTAGCAGTCTAGAGATAAAAATGCATAACAACATTAAATAAAATGTCTTACAAAGATCATGTAAGACTTCATCACATAAGTGACTTTGAAAAGAGAACTAGTAGTTGATGTTCAATCTTCCCGTGGTCTGAAGACCCTCCTATGTGCAATGTATGTAATCCTTGCATATGCAGTAACAGTGATAGAAACAACTTGAGGATTTTCCTCTAATGTAGATGCACTTCATACTTCAAATACCCATCCTTGGTTCGCAGCAGATGACTAAATTAATAGATATACAACCAAAGTTGCCATCTAATTGAACTTTTTCTTTAGCATAGGATGAATTTCACGGGCAAAGTTCTTAACGCTGAATTGAGTAGCGAGAAGATGCAACGCAACCCATTCGCTGTGACAGCTGAGGTGACATTTCATCCACCGGCTGTAAGCGCAGAGGCGCACGCAGGCGGATCCCGCTCCGCAGGGCAGCAGCCCCCCCAGTCCCGGTGCTCCCAGAGACCCCAGACCAGAGACCAAAACCCCACGACCGCGGGCCTGTGCCCGCGCACCCCGGCAGGCTCCCCCCGGCGCTCGGCGGAGGAAGGGAGGAAGGGAGGGAGGGAGCGGACACCTGCGGCTCCCCCGTCGGGACGCGGCGGGCGGGCGGGCTGCACGTCGGGAGAGCGGTCGGAGGGTGGAGTGAGAGGGACAGGCTTGGCGGCGGCGGCGCTCCCCGCCGGGCGAGGCGGGCGGGCAGCCCAGCCCGGCACTTTCCTTTTCGGCGCGGGGAGGAGCGGCAGCTGCGCAGGCGTTGCTCGCACCCTGTTGATTAGTCAGTGCTGGGATGGCGCTTCCTGGGCCAGGCGCGGCGGCGGGCGGCCCCAGCCGGTCCCGGGGGGCGGCGGGAGCAGCAGCAGCAGCAGCCGCAGCCGCAGCAGCAGCAGCAGCCCGGCGGGCCTCCGCTTCTGTCTAGCCCGGCATGTCCCGGGGCGGCCGGTGCTGAGCCAGGCGAGCTCCTTCCCTCCCTCCCACCGTCCCCCTCCCCGCTGGCCGCAGCCCAGCCGGGTGGGAGCGCCCCGCCGGCGCTGCCTGTCTGGCTCCTCTTCCTCCCTCCTCCCCTCCCCGGGCCGGGAAGATGGACCCCGGCCCGCCGCTGGGCTGCAGCCTCAAGGACGTTAAGTGGAGCTCGGTGGCCGTTCCCCTGGACCTGCTCGTCAGCACCTACCGGCTCCCCCAGATCGCCCGGCTGGACAGCGGTGCGTGGGGCGGCGGGCGGGCAGCGGGGGCGGGCGGGCTGCGGGGCGGGCGCCGGGGGCCGCTCCTGGGCGGGCTGCCCCCCTTTCCTCCCGCGGCTGCCCCCCTTTCCTCCCGCGGCTGCCCCCCTTTCCTCCCGCGGCTTCCCCCCTTTCCTCCCACGGCTCCCCGGAGCGCTTGCGATGCGGTCCTTACCCCGGCATCTGCCGTCACCGGGTGTCGGTGCAAGGTATCCGAGTCCGTGCGTTGCTTTGCATCAAAATGCCTGGGTGATACCCGCACCTGCCCCCTTACCGTGCGCGTCTGGTGCAGCCTGCTTGCTCTCAGATGCCTGCCCCTGAGAGGGGTCCTCGCAGGCTTGGATTGAAATGTGGATGGGCATTTTCAGTGCTAGAGACCCAGGGCTGTGATGAAGTGATGCTACGCCAAGGCCAAATGAGAAGGGCTATGAAATAACCTAGTGGGCTAAATCTCAAATATTGCACTTCGCTAAGAAAGCCATGGACCTGCAAAAAAGAGGAGCAGTGTAAGAAGTCCTTAGAACCTCCAGATAACTTTTTTATTACTGATCATTTGGGTGCTCACCTGCAGTTTCCAAGTCTGCAGCTTTTTGTTTACTCCAGGAAATAAGAAACGAGTCTGACAGAACAGTGATGACGGCAGGGTTTTACCTTTCCTAGATACGTGTCTTAGAAAGTAGTGTGTCAGCACAGAGAGCTGGGAAACGGGGGATTTTTGATGAAAACTCAGACAGCTGCTTTGTAAGAGTCTGTATGTGCATTGCCTGGTAGCTTTGTGCAAGCTGTCCAGCTCTCCCTGTCTCTAAGGGAATGCAGAAGATATATCACAAATCAGGAAAAAATTCCAGGCTTTTAAATTAGTTATCTTAGGGCATCACCTTGTACGTACAGGGTGTAATAGAACATTCCCTTAAGAAGTTTTGTCTTGATTTGGGAAGTTAAAAATGAGCACCGGCATCATCCTCTGTTACTCACTGGTGTGTAGGTCAGGACTGGGGTTGGTTTATTACTTAACTGCAGTTCCTATAATCCAGGGATGATTGAAGCTGGGGCTTTTTTGACTTTGTCCCTTGATTATGCAGTACTTTTCCTACCCCTTGTAGTGCTTCCTCGGATCTGGCACTCGGGAGCAGGTTGAAGAAAAGCTTCTTTGCCTTTTTAACTGCAGCTGGCTGGTTTCCATACTGCCCAATGTATGTTGTCCGGTGAGAATGGCAAAGCTGGGACATTGAGGAGTTCCTCCTGTCACTGGGAACAGCTAAGATGGCCTCCAGTCACTGCACTTAAGGCTGTCAATTTACTTGAGATTCCTGGCAGCGATTCAGGCTGTAACAGGATGTGTGTATCGATGACTTACTGATTTCCCTCCCTGCATGTTACACTTCCCCATCTCCCTGCTCCTCTTGTCTTGCTTCTTTGGAAGGGACCTGAAAGAGCTTTGTGGGTAGAGAAAGTTTATGCATTTTGAAGGAAGCAAATTACTTTTTTTTTTCTTTTGGTTTTGTGTCAGGCCTGGTGATGGGAGCATCCCGGAATTGTCAGGGGGATGAAGATGGTGTGGATTTTGTGCAAAAGCTTGTCCCGTGTGCCACACTTAAAGTGTACGCACAGGCAAGGGGATGCAAACGGACCTGAGCTCCTTTGCCTGTGCCCTGAGATGGCCAGACACGAGGCAGCTGCTGGTGTAGCTGTCCTGCGAGTCGTGGTTCGACCCCGCTCTAAACCCTGCTAGGAGGAGGCAGGCTTAAGTGTAGCACAGTGCTAAGGGCTTTGGGTTGGAGCTGGCTGAGGTCTGCCCAGCTCAGCGTGTAGGCAGAGACCCTTGGGTCTGCTTTTACCTGCTCACGTGGGCATACCTTTTAAGTTCTGGGACTACAGATGGCAGACGAATCAATATTTCATAATGAACACAGATGCTATGGTCCTGGTGGTATGAAGAGAACGCTTTATTTCCAAAGCAGGTTGTCTTGCAGTAAGAGAAAGCAGCCGTGAATCAGTGCGTGGCCTCCTAAAGGAGGGAAGTTGGGATGGTGTGATGTTTGTGCAACGACTGGAGCGGCTGCTGTCCTGGGATGGTTGCTCTACATCCCTGTCCTTGTCTTGCAAACCTAACAAGCAGAGCTCTGTCAGATGTCCCGATGACTGCACTGAAGAAAATAAATGCAGAATCCAATCCAAATGTGTGTCATCCAGTGCTCAGGAAGTTGAAGGCCACCTCTGACAACAAAGTAATGCCTGGTGCTGGTTTAATCAGGATGTAGCTCTTGTCTCCTCCACACCACTGCAGGTACATCTGGCAGATGCTCGTCGGCAGGTCAGGGTGTGGGTGCACAGAAGTGGCCTCATCTCTTCTTTAGGTGCTGAATGCTCCAGATCAGTGGGAGCTGGATGTGTTTCGTGCTGCTGGAAGTCAAACCACCTGTAGATGTCTGTCTCAGTCACCTTTTGGTTTTGTGATTGGCTTCTGTCTGTAGCAGCAAATTGTTCCTAGACTGGTTGTTTCAGTTATCATGGGGTTTTGTGAAAGCCAGAAGTCATTTCTTCTGGAGGACCAGGTTGTAGGAGAGGACTGAATAGCTGGAGGTGTATCTTCTTCAGAAGATACCAGTCTTACAGGTGTTGTTTCCACGTTTCTCAATGGAATTCAGCACTTAGCGGACGGTGTTCTTAGATGATACGCGCACAGGATCTCCAGTTTTTCACTGTTGCTTCACCTCTCCGGCCTTTCGATCTGCAGGGGGAGGGTGGGTATGGTGAATACACTTGGGTTCTTTGAGTTTGGATGTGCAGCTCCTGGAAAAAATGCCCTGAAGTAGTTGAGTTTGATTTCTTGACAGGATGAAGTTATGAAATATTTATGTGCACTAAATTTGGTCCTCTGCTAAGAAGGGAGGGTTTTTCCTGATGGTGTGGGATGAGGGAGGAAGGGGAGGAAGTAATCTGTCATTACATCAAGATAGAGCTGGAAGTAGTTTGGCATCAGTGCCTACCTTGCCCATCTAGAAATGCTGGATGTGTCAACTTCTGCTCTTTCAGATGAAATTTTAAGATTGCTTAGTTGTGTTCCAGGTTATGCTTTTGGATGCTGTTAAATCATAAGTCAAGTTCTGGTTGGTTGGTTTTTTTTTAAATCTGTTCTTGTGTATTAATATTTTCCTGGTGAATATTAGTATATCAATTGAACAAGAAGATAGCAAAAAAAAAAATCTTCCTCCTGACAGGAAGCGAGTGGGTTTTTTTTTATTTGATCCACACCCCCAACATATATAACAACTTAAATATTTCTGGAGGATAACTCAAATACAAAACTGCTAAAAGAGCACTAAACACTGTGCTAAAGAAAATGAATGGACTTTATCTCACGCTGTGGAATTCACTGAGTGGGCTGGCTCAGATGAAAATGAGCAAGAAAGGAGTGAGCTTTGTGCCGGTTTTTTCCTGCCCTCACCCCCCTGCCGTCCTGTTCTGCGTTGTCACAGCCGAGTCCCACTCCTGTGACACCAAGAGGCTGGTGGGTGGGTGGGTGGGTGGGTGCAGTGGGAAAAAGATTTCACCCTGGGAACCCGCAGCAGGGCGATCTTATCAGAGTGTGGTTGTTGCAACAGGGCAAGAGGGGAGCGTCGCCGGTCTCTGAGGAAACGCGGGTGCACGTGAGGCTCGCCTTGGCTGTCTGGAAAAGCAAACAGCAGAGCTCTGCCTGTGTCTTGCTGCTAATGCTGAAACAGTGTTGTGCGTGATTATCTCAGGGGTTTCAATGCCCGGTAATTCTTTTTTCTAACTATAATTTTGGAGGGTAAAGCAGAAGTGCTGTCAAGGTTAAGATCTGGAGAGTAACTGCTTCTCACAGAGCTGGGCTTCAGGATGAGCTTTTTTTCATAAGCTCGCTGCTCCCTTCAGACTCCAAGAGACTTTGTCCTTCCTTCTCTTCGCAAAAGTCCCTTTCCCCCAGCCATTTTTGCTGTGTTTCCACAAGTGAAGAGCAGCCTTTGCTAGGAGGTAGTTTTCACCCACAGACTGGGTATGAACTGGAAAGGTCCAGGGAAATTCACAGCTTGCGTACGAAGAGGGCGCGTGGTCCTCATAATTTTCTTTATTTACTTATTTCACAAGAGATAAACATATCTATATGTGGAAACTGGTGGTCTTGGGATCAAACATAGTGGCACTTGTCCTCAACTCGTAGTGTTTCTTTGCTGTTTGTGGTGGGGAAACAATTCCAAGCTTCTCTGACACTTCTTCCAGCAGTTGGATGGTAGTTTCTCTCTTCCCTGAGCAACTGGAATCCTCTCAACTATCCCATGGATTGCAGTGAGCCACTGAGATTCCAAACTAAATTCTTCACTGTGCATTATAGCTGTGTGTTTTCTATAGGATGAAATGACAGAATTAGTGGCAATAAAGGAAAAATCTGTAAAACAGGTAACAAATTTCAAGGGTGATTTCTCTCTTATCCTGGAGTGAACAGTCAGCAGTGGGTGGGTAGTGAGCTAGTGCTGCTATTGCTCCTGGGGATGAAGAGATTTTATTTACTTATTTAATTTAATTGAGGATCTCTTTTTCTCTCCCATTCCAAAACTTTCCATGGTGACGTTTGTCTACCCCAGTCACGTTCAGGGGGGCGTTGTTCCCTGCAGCACATCACTGTAAGGCTCATTCTGGTTCCAGATACCTGGAAACTGAGCACCCTTAGAGTTGATGAAGGAACATCATCCACAATGGAACAGTGTGGCCACATACATACTGAAAATGTATTGCATCACTCTTCAAATGTGAACAATGCTTTGAAACTACAAAGAGATTTATTCCTTTAAGGTGCCAGTGCTGCTGTCCGTGCTTTTGTTGTCTTTGAATGACCTTTCAAGAAGCTCATGCAGGGTGTCTCAATAGTCTACTACTGCCTAAATCTTTAAAAGGAATCATGTGAGGGTAGGGCAAAGCTTTTGCGTGGCTCAAGAAAGAGGTTTCAGATATGCTCAGACCTTGGGCAGTGGCCATGATCCGATTTTCCTCTCCAGGTGTGGCTGTCTGTTGTGTGCTGTGGTGTGGGATGTGGTGGTTCTCATATACTGGGCAGATGGACCAATGCTTCTGATCCAAAGGCAAAAATCCTTAAGATATGCTGCATCCACACGGCTTGATTTCTTCCTTATGTGCTGAGCAGCTTTGAAACTCCAAATGTTTACACTGTGTGTTCTGCCACTAAACTATACACTCAGAAGCAGCTTTTCCTTGCTTCCTCTTCTTTCCTCCTTTCCCTTGTGATCTGCTCTTTCTATCAAGAAAATTGAATGAAAAAATAATTGACAGGTTGCCACTAACCACCGCTTCTGGGTTTTTGTTTTGGTTGTTGGTTGTTTGGGTTTTTTTTTTGCCTTTTCCCCTGCTGGTAGTGATGGGTTCCAGAAACATTTTAGTGAAAAAGCTTTTAATTCATTTAAAAACTGCAGCTACTGAAGGGTGTCTGCGAAGATTATAGTGCCCTCCTGGAGATGGAGGCCAGTAACTTGGCAACACCTATTCCCAGGTGTACCACTGGCTTCCAGTGAGGCAGTTAAACGTCAACAGCGTGCCTGTTTTACTTCTGAAAATCCATGATCTCCTTTCACATTTGACAATAATTTTGAGGTACAATAGTGTGTACTGTGTGTTCTTTACCCACTATGCCATTGGCACTACACTGGGCCCCTGGCAGTGTGGTAGGGCTGCCAAGATGCAAAACGGTTGCCTTGCTCTTGTTTCTTACACACTTAATGAATGTTCATATTATTTTCTGCCATATAAGGTTTGAAACTTACAGCTCTTCGTTTCAAGTTCCAGAGTTTTGACTCTTGTTAGGTGAAGCCTTTGTGTACATATCTGGATGAGATCTTCTGGGATAATCGTTCAGGTATCAGAAGGTGAAGCACCATTAGCCTTTACTGGAGTTCAGGTGCTATAGCTTTAAATCCATGAATAAAGTCCTAGAAAAAGCTTAATGCCTTGGCTTTGTTTTCTTTCTTCTCCTTTTCTTCGTTTAAATTACATGTAGCTTTCAGCGAAAGCACAAAATATATGTAAAAAGCAAAGAAATAAGGGTGCCTTGAGCAGTCTTAAAGCAAATATGGTGCAATGAATCACATGCTGCTGTTGCGAGATAGGGGAGTAAGGAATGGCACAAGTCTAGCATGGCAAAGAAAGGTTTTGTTGTTCTACGCTTTGTCTGTGAGTGCTGTTCTGGAACTAGGTGTTCCTGGCTTTGGTGATTACGTGAATTGGCACTCCCTGTAACAGCCCAGCAAAGGCAACTCCAGGGAGTATGCCAAGACGAAATGCTGGAGGATACTGGGTGGCGTGGTCTGGTGCTTCAGGATTCGATGGAAGTTGTGGGAAGAGCTACATCGTGTTCCAGTCATTCCAGCCGTGGTTTGTCAGCAGCAAAGGGCATGGGTGTTGCTGTATTTCCTTTTGGCATTAGGAGTAACAAGTTGGTTGGCTTAGGGAAGCTTAAGTCTCTCCCCTATAGGAAAATACTCATCATCTTAATGTGGACTGCATATGACTCAAAACCAACCATCATAAAACCCAGTGAGCCAATATTTAAGTCTGAAATTTTTGCTTTTAAATGTGCTTCCCTTTGGAACGAGCTTTACATAGCACTTGCGGTCTGTGATTTTCATACCATTTACATTATGAGAAGCCTGTGGAGCTGGCTCCACTGCACTTCCACCTGCAAGCCACATCTGCTCATCCGAAGTCCTAGCACAGAGGTGTAGAACTGAGGCATACGGGGAGATTGGAGTGTGTCTTTGCTGAGGACCAGGGCCACGTCTGCTTGGCAGTCTCTGTGGCAGGGTGCATGTCAGCAGCAAACTGCAGATGTCACAGCTTTGCCAGGGCACCTGCACGCCTGGCTGAGGCACTGCGTTGGCAGGAATAGCTGCTCTGTCTCGGTGTCTCCTGTGCTGCTGCTGCGTGGAGCATCATCCCGGCAGGCTTGTTGCTGCTGGCTGGGGGGTACCTCTTCCTGGGGATGGGATGGGGAGGGTTTGAAATCCAGCCTCCTCATCCCGTAGTTTGTTTTGATTTTGTGCAAAGCAGTGATCAGAGACTTGTCCTTTGGAAAGAGGCTGGTGGAGTGTGTGTTGGGAGGGTGGTGGGGGAAGGAGGTAACTGTGTTTAGCTCATACGTGCATTAACACCACCAGCTACTGCCGTGGGAGAAATGGGCACAGAGGTGTTACAGAGCTTCCAGGTGGGGAGCAGGAATTGCCAAATCCTACAGGCATTCACAGGCCAAGTCTGCTCTGTGGAGAGAAATGCTCCCGAGCCTGGGAAACGCGCGCCAAGTGTCTGGATCAAGCTACCATGCCAACCCAGAGTGGCCAGGGAGAGCTGCTGGGGCTGTGGGTTCAGGGAGCTTGGAGAGCCCAGCAGCAGCAGCATCTGCTCAGCCAGGCAAGAGCGGTGTGTCCTTGGCAGAGGAGCTGGCACTGATTTGACCGGGAAAAATAGTGGGTCTTGTTGTGGCAGGGAAGGGCACTTGGAGCTTCTTGGAGGTGCCAACATTCATGAAATGCACAAATGTTTGAAAAGTGCCCTTTTTGTTTGTTGTGGGTTTTTTTTGTTGGGTTTGTTTTTTTTCTTTCCTGTTGTTCCAACTGGTGCAAGGTGTAGTAGCAGAGAACTTGGGCTCGTGCAGGTTTCCTCAGCCTGTGAGGATGCTGCTGGGCTCCTGAGGAGGACCAAGGGTAAAGATGCACATATGGTCTCAGAGGCTGGAAGACGCCTGGGAGTTCAGCCCGATAAAGTTGATACTGGAATTGCCTCATGCCAGGGCTGAACCTTAGTGACTCAGACGTAAATACTGTGTAAACTGCAACACGCTGCAGTCCTATTTGTGAAACGAGCGGGGGAAACCTTCCTGGCGCAGTGGTGTCGGCAAGGGAGTTGGGGAGGTTCTCCTTGAGGTTTTGGGGAGGTTCTCCTTGAGGTTTTGGGGAGGTTCTCCTTGAAGTCAGAGCTGGGGGAGAGGGGGGAAAAAAAGCTGAGTAAGGCATGAAAAGGCCCTTCGACCGGCCCGTGAGCTGCTGTGCTGGCTGTCTCCAGCCCCGCGTGGCAAAATGGGTACCTGGTGAGGATGTAGTTCGGAGGGTGGCGGGTTGGCAGCGAAAGGCTGAGCGGCCGTGGCTACATGGCTATGGGCTGGGCGAGCGCTGGCCATCGGCTGGGGTGCAGCAGAGGGGCAGGAGTCCTCCAAAGGCCACGTGTTGGTTGTGGGGCCGCGGCTCCCCTCGCAAGAAGGGTATGGGCGTGTTGGAGAGAGTGCAGGGATTAAGCACCCTGAACGGCCTGTTCGCCCTGGGCCCGAGAGCCACCAGAGGAACGAGCAGTGGAAGGTCCCTGTGTGTACCCTCAGCGGCCACCTCGGAATGGTGCCCGCTGGCCTTGTCCGAGCGTGCCCGTCCCACCCTTGTCGTGCTGGTGCGAGCTGGGCGGCCGGGCCGAAGCAGAGAGTGCTCACCTTGCAGCCGGCTTTCTAAGAGAACAGGCTAACTGCACAGTAAATTACTTCCAGGAGCTATTTGGAAGTAATGCACAAATGCTCCGATAGCCCCTCCTATGTGTTTGGTTTTCCTGTTTGCAGCTTCGTTTGTTGCTGTTTCAACTGGCAAGTTTTCTTCCTTGCCCTACCGACAGCAAGCACTGACTATTCCCGTTGCTTCCTGGCACCTCACCATTATGGATATGAAAGAGGGTAGACTGAGTGGGGAAGATGAGGATATTTTTATCTAAGAGGGGGGGAAAAAAGGGTACATGTGCACAGATCTCTTCTTCCCCGGCTTTCCCCTTGTGCCCTGCGTGCCCCGTGGGGCATGGCTGGATTCCAGGAGCCCTTGGCTCCAGCCTGAATCATTCAGTCCATCCCCCAGGCTACTGTCCTGTGCCTGTGGGCTTCCAGGAGGTATTACAAGCTTTCTGTGCAGTCATTTCCAAGGTCACTGCAAGGTAAAACACCCAGTACTGTCTAGCAGTAGCAGAATGGAGCAGCACGAGGAGCTTCTTCCTTTTTTTCTGTTTTCCTTTCTTGCCTTCAGATAGGATAGTCCTCCCTTTCACCTCTTCTGGCATTACTGGCATGTTACTGATGTGTTCTTGTCCTGTCCTCCAGCTTCTTACAGCTCCTGTGCAACCTCTGCTTCTCCATCCTTCTTCTTTTCCCTCAACTTGGAGGAAATTGGAATGTTTCATGTCCCAGAGAGCAGCATGGCATTTGATTGTGTGTGTCCCAGGAGTGATAGCTCTGTATGTGCTAGCAGAGGTGAGAAAGCAAACAGGGAAAGTATTTCAGATGCATCTAGAGACTTAAAAGTTTCTGTTCACTGAGACTAGAAATTGTAACGGCAACTCATAGCTGTTGGAAGGAGATGGGTGTTCTGAGCTTCACTGCAGAGAGGTGGTTTGTACTGAGGCAGAGAGCGTGGGCTCTCCCTCTGCAGAGCCCTGCACTCTGCTGTTGACAGGCTGTTTGGTTTAACTTCGGTAAAGGGAGCTTTTCTGACAGGACTCGAACATCAATCAGTCAGCTTAGCCTATAATGCTGCCTTTTGCCAACTTGCTTGGCTTACAGAGAGTGAGTGGAGATGCTGTGTGTTTGCAGAAAGTAATAGTAATCCTTGTCTGTTTGGTATATGATGTGACTAGCTGGAAGGAGAACGGTACGTGTATAACCTTGTTGGAAGACTGGTTTCTAAAACATTAAATTATTCCTGCTTCTTTCTTAACAGTTTTCTTCAGGCTTCTATTTATTAAAAGGTCAGAATGCCCCTTTTCCTCTTTGAAGGGGGCCATAGTCACAGACACGGGGTAATAGGGAAGATCTTGTCTGGGTTGCATTTATGTATTTCACTATGGTCAGACTTTGGTTTTTTTCCTGTCTTCGTCTCCAAACATGAAGCTGCATTATACTCCTAGCAGGAGGATCCAGAAAGCATCGGTGTGTATGTGACTCCACGTGAAAATACAAGCTGTGACTTGTCACATGCATGTGTTACTGCAGTGACCAGACCCTGGATGTGGCTGTAGAATAACAGCAAAGCTGCGACACCGCTGCAGCTGAATGTAGGGCAAGCTGGAGGGAAAGGTCCCTTCTGTCACATCTTTTATGGGTTGCCTTGTCAGATATCATTTGGGTTCCTGTCAGTGTCTAACAAAATATCTGAAGACCAAATGGCCTGTGGGTGAAGATAAATGTGCCCTCGAGGGGAGAGTGAGGCATGATGGGCTTTTCTTCACTCCGTGTTCTGCATGCTGCTCACCAGGAGCAGCTTTCCTCTTCACAGGAGGAGCTTTTTTTTTTTTTTGTACCTTCTTAAGATGATAAAAATACTATCAAAGGGTTGTCATTCACATATCCCTTATGTTTTATTAAAAATAAAGCCATTCTTTTTATACCTTACAGTTTAAGTATAGATTTCTCTGTAACAATGGAAATAAAATGCATTCAGGATTAGGACTGTTCTTGATCAGAAAAGGATGAGGTGCAGCTCTGATTGCATCCCTTGTGCTAGCATTCCCATATTGCCCACGTACTCTTACCAGGATATAACCAAACCTGTGCCTAATGACAGCTGAACAGCCAAATTTTCCATGTTTGAAGAGGCATTACCCTCTTCTTAGTGATATTTGAGTGTTTCTGCATTGAGCAGAAGGGGTAGGGTGGACGTAACTAGAATGCAAAGGCAGTGGCAGTCCCGACAAGCGGGTGCTGCATGTGCACGATCAGTTAGTGCCTGGGCAGCCTCCGAGGGCACGGGGAGATGGGCCAGGCCACTGGGCAAGCAGCCAGGTGGCAACCAGACTCCAGAGCGGAGCTGAACTTCTGCTCGCTTCCAGCTGCTTTGATTCCATCCTTAACCCAGGCTGCAAAAAAAAAAAAAAAAAAAAAATATATATATATATCAGAGACAAATTATATTGTAATGATGAGTTCTTTGAAAGCCAAAGAAAACTGTGCTTGAGCAGCTCCTGCATTCGGGCTACTTTATTTTTAATTGGGAGCTTGTCCAAGATGCCCCAGGTTCAAAAAGGAATTGCTGCTGTGCGACACAAAGCAGCATAGTGTCTCTTTAGGTCATGGGATATACAGTGAGAGGACTGAGCATGTTTACTTGGATACTATTTTAAAATATCATCTAATTATAAATAACTGTCAATGACAGCTCCCCAGCTCTCATCCTGTGCCCAGGAAAAGTCTGAACGAATAGACTGCTTTTCTGTCTGCCAGGGCAACCTAGAATCAATCTTAAATCCATAAGGTTGGTAGGGTTAAAGGTTTCTTCACTGGCATCTGGAATCTAGGGAGCTGCAGCCAGGCTCCCCTAGGCAGACACCCAGCCGTTGCGGGTGGGGAGAGATGACCTGCAGCAGATGAGGTGTGCAGCCGCCTTCCGTTAGAGCAGTTAAACCAACCATTCTGTAGCTGTGCTTGGAAATAAATAGGAAGCCAGTAAAAGCACGTAGTGCAATGCTAAATGCTGACCTCCCACCTCCAAGTATTAAGCTTCTCCAACTGGGCACCTGATGCTAAAGAGGCATTGGGAAGTGTATTCTCCAGTGGACCTCACATCATTTGTAGCTGCATCTGAGCAGGAGCCTTCTAGCATGAGGAGTGCTTGCCTCTAACGAAGGAAGACCTCAGCTCTCTTAATGAAGTATTTAATGGAGCTGATTTGGATGGCAACAGGTTGCTTGTAAGTCTCATTACTGCTGTGTTTTGCTTTTGGTCAAGCAGCACTGTCATTCTCTTTATCCATACCTATCAGACTACTTATGAAAGCTGCTCTTTGGATTCCTCATTCCCAAACCTGGTGCCTTGATCACAAAAGGCAAATATTTTCAGTCTTCTCCCTCCCCCCACACCCGACTTTGACCATGAGAATTCAAAATAGAAAATAAACTGAATGTGAAACCGACATAAAAATTCCTTTCTCTTCCTCTCTATGGTAACACTAAACTAGGCTGGAAACTCTCTTGCATGCAATAAAAACTTATTTAGCATTCTCCCTCTCAGAATTTCTAACCTGTGATTAAGTGTAGTTAAACTTGGTGGTTTTTGCACTTATTCTTAATGCTTCAGATTTCTGATCTTAGGTGACTTCAAAACCAGGAAACTTTCTTCCGTAAGAATCCCAATTTTCAATTAATTGACTGATTCCAAGATTTATATATTTTTTTTGGGGTTTTTTTCCCCTTCAGACAGGAGATACCATGATAAATAGTTGGCACTACTCAACATGTTGTAGGGGATTGGGGTCGTTTAAAGAATTGCTAAGACTTTGTAGGGTGGGTTGTAAGTACCCGTGGTGATTGAAGGTTCTGTTGGATCAATGTTACAGATAAATCTGTTGTGAGGCCGCAGCAAATCTGCAGTTACATCTGATGACGCTCGGCATTAATGAGAGTAATTATGACAGCAACAGAAAAGTTCCTGGTGTTTTGGAATGCAAATGTTAAGAAGTTGGACTGAGTGGGGTTTTTCTTTCCCTCTGTGTGGGGGTGGAAAGCAGTCTGTGTTGAAAGATGTGTTTTGGCTTGAGCCCATGAAAATTAAGGTTTCTCATTTTGGGATGTTTGTTCTGAAGGCTCGAGACAAACACAAACAAAGCTCAGTGAAATCTATGTTGTTACTCTTGGGTTTTTGGTTCATTTTTTGTTTTTCCCGCGCTAGTTTTGTTATGAACACAAGGAAAGCAAGATGCCAAAGTTGAAGCTGTGAGGTTGCTGAAGTCAAGAGCGTTTACCATCAGTGGCAGTGGCACCACAATTCCACTTAGTGTTTATTTAAAATATTTGTGCTCCTATTCCCTTCAGTAGGTCAAACAGGTTTTTCTGGAGACTTGCTGCGATGTTGTCTCTGTATTTGCAGCTAGAGAAAAGCTTGTCTTGGAACAAACTGGATTTTTCAGTGGATTAATCTGTCCCATAGCCTTGTAACAAGATTATGGTTTATGCTGATTTGTTGCAACAGTACTGGTATATCCAGTCATTCCAATAGCAAAATGCTAATCCTGAAAGAATAAATCTGTCTTCTCACTGGCAGGCCTAAGAACAATAGGGGGATGGTAGTCTCTGCTGTCCTGTTAGGTATTAGTGACTGATAGCTTCAGCATCAGTTGGAGGGAAGCAATTTGATTGTATCAGGCTTTTGCAGAGGGATTGGAAACTGGAAATAAAGCCTTATCTCCTTTCCCTCGATTGCGAAATATTTAACGGTCAAACCCCGAGCAAAGTTTGATCACAGCACGGCGGGGGTGAAGGGTTACATCAGTGGCCAAAGTACCACTGGTAGTGATGCTGGGGAGTGATGTTGTCCTCGTCCCTTCCTCACGAAGCAGACAGGGGCAGTGAAGCAAACTGGTTTCCCTGTTGTTCGTGACTGAAACCAGCTGCACTGTGGTCAAACCGTAGCCAACAACAGTTGGTTCATCTGAGGAAAAAGGTGCACAGTGGGGAGAGGCTTAATCTCGGACAAACTATTTCTTGGGCTGATGCATCTTGCCCAGCTCTTCCTGAAGCTGTGAGAAGATCCAGTGTCTCTCCCTCAGCTAGCCAAAGCTGAGACATGTGTAATTGCTGGTATCAGACCTTGCTGCTGACAGTTTCAGGCAGTCTGGGGTGCACAAGGGTGGATGGCTCTCCTGGGCATTTCCAACATGGTCTCTGCAGTGAAGTCTTGGTGAGTTTGTGAGGTGCATCCTCACTGGCTTCTATCCCTGGGCTCTCCTGGGGCTCAAATAATTTTTTTTTTTTTACAGTGTTTTTTGTAATGTAAAAAGCAACTCTGAAGACCAATTGATTGAATCATGATTTGAGAGACAGTACACAAGATTTTCAACTAATTTTGCCTGATCTTCCCTGTTTTACTTGTCACTTTTTCCAGTTGCTTGCCTTTGGCAAAGGAAGGAAGAACATAAATCATCAAAGATGTGGAGTCTGTGCAGTTGATGGAAGGTCAAGTCAGTATTACTTTGGATTTCTTTGGGGTAAAGGGCATTTGAATGCACTTTGAACCATGACACAAATACTGGCTGACCCAGGTAATGGGGACCAGCACAAATGAATGTGGTGCAGGAATGGAACAATTAAGCAGAAGTACACACTTAAAAGTACTCAGGAAATTGTCTGAGAAGGAAGAAGGGAAACTGAAAAGTGAGGTTGTGTATCAACAGTCCTAGATAAAACTGCAGTGTCTATTCAGGATCTTTGTGTCACAGCCTCAGGAGGTTGTGTAGCTGGGGATAGAGTCCTCTGCTTTCATCTTTCCTCCTATCTTCAGACACAGACAGTCAGATGAAACCACTGTCAGGCTTTCCTAATGAATCTGCCCAGTTTAAATTAAAAATTTAGTATGCTACATTTCATAGCCCTGAGATGTTTAAATTTTAACGTGGGTAGGGTTTTTTTTGCTTGGTTTGTTTTCATTTTTTTTCTGTCTTGCTCCTAGAAACTACAATATTTGCTCCTAGAAATTACAATGTCTGCCCTTTTAACTCGCTGGTATTTAGACTTTGCATGATACACCCCCATGCAAGTGGTTTCACTTTTGTTCAAAATGAGGAATTTTGTCTAATCAGGTAGATTTATTTTTTTTTAATCAACCTTTTTTTGTGTGTGTGTCTGTATGGAATAACAAAGTAAGACTGCTAACATGGGGAGGCTTTCAAAGCAGGTTTTTCTTTAGTAGTAGTAATGGTTTCTATGTTTATGTGCTCTTTTTACTCCTCGCCCATTAGGCTTTTTATGCAAGAGTAACTCTTCCAAGCATCTGTTCAGTGACAGAGACAAAAAAAAACCCATAAAATTTTCAATCCTTGTAGATTCAATGTTCAATAATATTACTAAAAACAGGGTTCTTCATGTAACAAAATATCTCTGGGATTTTCTTCCCTTCCTTTGTTAAGGAATGTAACAAAAATGTGACTTTTATCCACACACCCCGGCTCCCCGATTCTTGTTGCTGCTTCAAACTGGAAAATTCAGATGATGTTCTCTTCCTAATGAACTTTTTCCTCTGACCTACATCATAGGCAAGTGCAATTTTGTTGGTGGTTTGGGTTTTTTTTGCAGAAGAACTAGCACTGACGGGCTGAACAGCTCGTTGAGATGTGACTCAGTAACCCAGTGCTGTGCTAAAGCTTGAGCACGCAAACCACCCTAATTTAATATTTATTAGTCTTTGACATTCATTGAGGTATGTCTCTGTAGATAAGTACTCAGCAGATACTCTGGAGTATGATGCATCCAGGAAACAAAAGGTTTGACTTGGTCCCTCCACCCTCCCTCCGAGTTCAGATAGAACTTATTTTCACGAGGAGAGGTTGCGTGACCTGCTCAATGGTAATAACAAAAGACAAGAAATTGTCCAAATCTGAGTATTCAGACTTAACAAGAACTGTGTTTCTTCACAAAAAAAAAGTAAATTCTGAGCTCAGTGGTAGAAAAGAAGCTTTAAATATTAATTAAATGATCCGTAGGAGAAGAGGCACCTGTTCTGCCAGCGAGATGTTGCTGCCGTAACAGCGACTGAGTGCTGGAGGTGAAGGATCCTGTGTTGATGGTGTTGAGGTAGCTGGGAAGCCTGATGGAAGCTGTCCCGTGCACCACTGCAGTTTCAGTCTGCCCGAAACATCAAAACCACTCAGTGCCTTTAGATGAAGTCTGTGCTTCTAAGGGAAAAGGGACATGTGCTCACTTGTTTCTTTCCTCCCCTTGACGTCAGCTGCCATCAGATGGCCGTGCATGGCAGTACTGCAGGTATTTGATTAACACACACAGTGTAGTAGTTTCAGCTTCTAATGAGTTGTCACATACTCAGCTCTTTTGTTTCTCCTCCACTGCACGTATTAAAACCAGAGAGGGTTATTTAGGAGTGTGGTCTTGTCCCTCAAGTGAAAGAATTCATACTGCTCTTTGAATTCAGACTCAAGTGAAAAAACAGATGCTAAGCCTCCGAGCTACTGGAAAGTTGACTACTTGGCATTTTCTTCCAGTAGCCTCTTGCCATCACATAAACCAGCATAGCCAGTGCAGTGCTCCTTGAGCCCTGCTGATGCTTCCATGTGTTTCTGCATCAAATGAGACCAAACTGAAGTTAACAGTGAAATATCTTTGTGATGCAGCCTGACGTACACCTTGATCTTTTTTGGCTTACTTGTTTTGTATGGAACAAGGTGTTGCTGTCTACTGTTTCTTTTTTTTTTTGTGAACACTTCCATCTTGTTTTCTGTTGTCTTGTATTTCAAGTGATCAGAAAACCAAACAACCAACTGGCTGAATGAGAACCAAAGTGTTGGGAGCTGTTTCGAGGTTGTGTTAAAGCATGTTCCAGTGAAAGGAAACACGAATGACCAGATGAGAATGGCATTGAGTTATGATTGATTTTTATCTTCTTTTTTTAAAGGCAAAAGGATGCTGTGGTACCCAGCCTGGTTTTAACACCTGGTAATACCACAAAGCCTACCTTGGAAAAGCTGCAGGCACCTGTGATGCTCACAGACCCTCATTGCCAAGGAGGCTGAAGTTAACGTGTGAGCAGTTAGTAGGTGCTTGCTGTGCACAGCTGGATGTTTCTGCCCTGTGTGTGGTCTCTTCAGACATGCTGTCCCATCACAGCTAGGCCCTGTGCTCCCCACTTTTAGGTGGGGAGACCTTGAGCTTTTGTGCTGAGAGGAGGCTTTGGCTTCATCTTTTATCTGCCCTGAATCTTCCAGTACAATGAAAAGAAATTGAACTCACCTTAAGGTGTTACCTGTGTGGGAGCTACGTGACTAGTAAATGTTTGCAGAAACACAAGTTTGCCTTTCCAAAAACAAGACAGCTTTTATTACTTGACTGGTGTTTGGTGTTGTAGATTCCTCCTTTTGAGGGGAAAAGCAAGGCTGGATTTTATATTTATGCTATCGGTGTGACCTCCTTCTGACCTGAAGCATCTCTTTGCACAGAGCCCTAAAGTCCATAATATTGTCAATGTCTTTTTCTTTTGTTTTTTAAACAATAGATTATAACTTCATTCCATACTGGCTGGGGCTGTGCCTTGTTTTTCGTGGTACAGTAAGATAACGTTAAGGTGCATCTTAATGCATGGTTTGTTTGGTCCTCAGCCAGGGAAAGTCCAGTGAAGCTGCATGCCCAGTGAAGCAGGTACTAAGTAAGACTCATCAGTGTGATGATAGGATGATAAATAAGTAAGACCCTCACTTATTTCTTTTTTTTTCCAGCTTCTAGTCATTCTGTTTTCTCTTGGCTTCTAGTTGTTGCAAAACAAACCTTGGTTGGTCATCTTCCCTTGTGACACTAGCCCCATGCTGACAGTTCTTGGTAGTTGCTTTACAGCAAACATGCTCACCTGACCAGACAGCCACTTCTTCTTGCTGTCCCACAAATTAACCCTTCATTCCTAGCAAATGTTAGAGCAAGCTTGAGTGGGGACAAAGTTACTCATTTGTGTGATCTTGTACGTACCTGACTGAGCACCCACTGAAATGATTTTGAATGTTGCTGAGATTTTCCTATGTAATGATACGTTTATGTGACTGTGGAACATTAGATGCTATAATTAAGCTCACCACCTATTTAACTGACCAAGGCAGGCTGGGTGATACACTTAATTGTACAGCATCTGTTACCTTGCATGCAGATGGTGTTCAGGCTTAATGAAAACACATGGCCCTAAGTCTTGATGAGTTTTCCCTGGGGCTTCACAGGCTTCTTCTTCATCAGCTATTTCAGAAAAGCCATCTTACATTTCTCATGAGCTCCTAGCTCTTTTCTGTAAACCTTTTTATTCCAGGAAGAGGAAATTCTGCATGCTTGAACTGATGTGCAAGGGACAGCATTAAGCTCACTTTACAGTCCTCTGTGATGAATGAGATGAGAGGAATGTCTCCGTAACCATCCTTCTGGCAGGAGGAGATGGTATCTAGTTCATCTGCTGTGTGTAAATGGTATCTGTTACGTTGCTGGCACCTTGCATGCGACTTCTTCTCTTTCTCTGAATTGCTTGTTACCTACTATTTTAATGTCCTCAGACGCAAAGCGTATGCTTTAAGGCAGTGATGCAAACTCTTAGCCAAGATGACAGAGTGTGTGGCATTAGAAAGCGTTTATATTCCTGTAGATCACTGCTTATTTTTAGCAGCGTAGTTTCTGTAAGTGAATGAGTCATGTTGGTCTGCACATTTTGCAGTGTCTTGAGTCTTAGTTTCTCAGTACTAGGAGGAGAACCTTAAAAGTTGTTTGTTGGTGGTTTGTTGGTTTGTTTTCTTATTTCTTTCTTATTTTTCTTTAGTGGTTGGTGTTGAAAAGCTATTGCTGTCTTTGGCAAATCAGAAGATGTGGAACCTGTGTGAGGTTTCTTTTATGGACTGTAATGGGCCAAGCTTTACCTGTTGATCCAGAAAGAAACAAAGGGGAGGTGGGAGTGCTCAGACTCTTCAGAACTGGAATGGTCTTCAGTTCTACTGCTGAGGCTTTACCCTGGAAAATGTGGATATTGTGGAATGATGAACTAAATTAAACTGTACGTCTTTAGGAAGTAAGCAGTAGCAACAACCTGCGGGGAGGGCAGCGCTTGCTGCGATAGGAATGTGCTTCCTTCTGTGCTGTGGCACTGACATACATAGACGTGCTCGGTGCAGGGAGCCAAACTCCATCTTCTCACCTGGTTGTTAAAAACTGCCGGTGAAAATGGACATGAATCTCTGAACTTGCAGGCTGAGGTGCCCTGCCCCTAGTCTTGCTACAGTTGTTAACTGTGAATTTGATATTGGAGTGTTTACAGTGACAGAGCCAAGATTTGACAAATGTGGATGATCCAGTTTTGGAACGGGAAAGAATTATTAAAGAAGTATTGGCATTTAGTGTAGGTGGTATTTAATAAGCATGGGGCTCTTAGATTAAGCAATTACCTTTTTTCTTTTTTTTTTTTTTTTTTTTAACTCTATCAACACATGAACAATTTTCCTTTCACGGTCAGTATTCCTCCTGCAGTTGCCCTTCAACAAGGGCTCTGCAGTATCTGAAGTATTTTGGGGATGGTATGGAAATGGATCACGTAATGAAAAAGTGGCAGTACATCTTTCCTGCGGTGAACACAGGAGTAGGTGTTACAGTGCTCCTTCAGCGGTGTGTGATGATGTAGCCCCAATCCTGGTCCTGGGCAGAGTACTTCTAGGAGGACAGCTTGTGTAGGAACAGAACAGCCAACTTTTCAGCTCAGGGGCGTGAGGCAAGGATGGGTGTTCACAGTTTATTTAGGGTTTAGGCGCTGTTGGCGAATCATGGGTTTCTTCGTCTCGGGCACTATTATGAATAACCTTGACTCATATTTTGGAAAGAGGCAGGAAACTTGGGGAAGGGCGGGGAATTGCATGTGATAGTTCATTGCTTCTCTAACTTTTGTTTCGGGGGGGAAAAAAACCCCAAACCAACACAAGTATTTGCCTGTTGCTCCTTTGTAGTGGTTTAATTATGCTGCAGTCATGCGGGGCAGGGAGGAGAGGCCGAGGAGATAGAGCTAATCCATATTTGATCATAAGAGACAACACTGGTACCAGGGATGAGTGGCCTGTGTTCTCATGGCGTCTGATTTTCGTGTTGGCAGCAGTGTAGGAGTATGTTGAATAGGTGAGAACCAAGTTGCATAATTGGTGGATGTGAGGCCTGCAGAGTTCTCTCCCACATATTTAAAATGTGATTAATGAAAGGCTTGCATAACTTGGGTTACTGAGGCAGGGATAAAAATCACGTTGAGTATGCGGGGCTGTTTTGCAAGCTGTGTTTGGCTGAGAAAAGTGCGAGGCTCAGTCCTGTGCTGGGAGCAGAGCTGTGCAGCTCCAGTCAGCAGTGTGCCCTCCTCTCCGGGAGGAAACGTGTAAAGGCAGTGAGCAAATCTTACAGAAGACAGCCTAGAAAAATGGAAGAGTACGTATTGCCATGTTACGTTGTATTCAGTCACGTTTGACTCTTCATTTCCTTCCATAGCATGGAGGCCATCATTAGCCAGGTGGTTTGGGGAGCCCGTGAATCCCTTTGGTGACAAGGAGCCTCTCCTATAAAGCAGCCCCAGGAATCCGGCTCGCCTGGGGTTAGGAAAGATCAGGGCTTGGTAGAGGCAGACCTACCTGCTGTGAGGTAGCTGGAGTGACTCTGAACTCCCCATTGCTTCTCCACATCCTTCTTTCCTCAGCCCAGTCTTCTGTGGCAAAGCACAACATTCGTTTCAAATGTGATCAGAGCAAATAATTGATGTAACGAGAATTGTGGTTTCCAAGGTTCTGTTTAAAAAATACAGCTACTTCCAGCTGCAAACTTAATTACATAGTCACTCTTGGGCTTGCCTTAGTAATCTCTTCTTACACTCACCTGTCCCACCCAGTTTTAGTGGAGTAGCTGCTTAAACAGATCATGGCATGTGAGCTGTGACTGGAAGCACCTTTTCATAATGGGTGTCTTTATTTTCCTCAGAATATCTTTCTCAGTCTCTTCGAGGGTGACCCATACTGTAATAACAATGTCCTTGCAATCCTGGATGTAGAATCCAGCCTTCCTTTAGGTAACATTCTGAAATGATACTACACATTGTAAGGCAGAGAAAAAGCACACCAGAAATTCTTTGTATTTTCTTCAAAATTAGTTTACTGCTGGCAGTGAAACTAGTAAAATACTAGTTTTTCCCCCTTACATGTCATTGATTTTATTTTGTTGTTGAATGGAATAATTACTTGTTGCCATGGATAATAGAAAGCATGAGTGTAACTGTCTGAACTGAAACATGAGTTTCAAATCACACTTGTTGTTGTTGTTATTATTGTTATGATTATTATTGTGTTTTCTTCCAAAATTGTGAATCTCTGTTGCAGCAAGCTGAGAATACTTTTTATACATATTGGGAGTTGCTCAGTGAGCAGAAAACCGGAGATGCCCAAGGTCAGAAGATTTGGTAAAATTTAGCAGGTGCAAGACTCCTCTAGCAAATATATCTGAGTTTTTCTTCAAGATGTGGATGTGGCCAGGGTTCCCCTGTGCTGTATGGCAGTTTTGCCACTCTGCCCCAGGCTTTCCAAGGTCCCTTCTCCTAGTACAGTGTGTGGAGGGGTGACACTTCCCAGGGAGGAGGAACTTGTGTTAGGCACCCTGTCTGCCTGGCTGAGCTGCCCAGGGAATGGTCCAAGGAGCATTTAGAAACCAGTTCTTCAAATGTTCTGCTTAGCTGGAAACTAAAAGAAGGAAACCTAGAAATGATACCTTCATTGGAGCAAGAATAACTGGTACTCAGGAGCTCTGTACATCTTCCCCCCTGGCCCCTACACCCCCATAGGAGTGGTTTATCCACATTTATAAGTTAAAGCCCTAACTGAACAAAACAGGAATGCTTTTTTTTTTGAAGGTTTAACAGGCCATGGGACAGCAGACCCAGAGAGGACCATCTCGGGCTCTGTGTGTTGGGACAGGTCTCTCCTGTGTTTAGCCAAATCCGAGTTTCTGGAGGAAACAAGCAGAATCCTGTGGCCAGAGAGTGTCGGAGCAGATGGTTGTAATGGTCTCTTCTGATTTAAAATCTAACAATTCTCACACACTCCAGTTGCTGCATTTTGAATCGTGTAGGAGGGTTCTTTCTGATAGAATGGGAGCATGAAATCAGGCAGGAATGGGGTGTGTAGTCACCGTTGCCTATGGTGGAAAAGATTGCCTGGTGTGGGCAAAAAAAAAAATAGCTCAATGGGAAGTATTTTTCCTCTGCAGAGACTGCTACCCCAGGTTGAGGAAAGTCTCATTCTTCCACTCACTTTAAGGAATATCAGAGGACAGGGAAGAGAAAGCGCAGTCTGTTGTAGTAGCTGAAGCCGATGGGTTTTGTCCAAGCTTGATTCCAGGGCTAAACGACTGGCTTTATTTTTGGCTGTAACTGCAGAGGGTTGGTGGGAGAGAAGGAGAAGGAAATTTAAAGCTTCGTTATTCTTGGCCCACGTTTAGTGTCTACTCAGTGTTCCTGGAAGTTCACATGCCTGCCTTACAGACCCCCTGAGAAAGGCCGTTTGCGGCGTGTTCGGTGCCGAAGGGTGCTGAGCAGGACTGCAGCTCCGCAGGAGCAGCTTGCCATCGTGTGCCCCGCTCTACAAAATCGTGTTCATAGATCATGCTCGAGATGTGTAGCTGGCACTTTGAGTAGTCTGGCTAATGTGGCTCTTGTAATTGCTGGAAAGCCAAACAAAGCACTCTAGTCCTGATCAGGCACTGAAACCAGTGGAGGAGGGGAGAGTACTCAGCAGAAATGCAGAGGATTCAGTAGGGACGGGAAGAAAGGAGAGCTGGATCTCTGGCTGTCTTCGGGATGGATTTGACAGGCATCAGTACAAGAGAGGGCATTGCAAAGATGAGCTGGACATCATCTGGTGGGGGTTCTGGTTGAACATCTCTCTGAGACAGGACTTGGTTGTCTATTCAATTTTTTTCTTCTTCATTTTTTTTTTTTTTTCATTTTTTTCCTCATTAAGTGCAGGTCTAAGTTTACAGACATAGGAATGGCTAATTAAGCAGTGACTTGCAAAGGGACAGATTAACAAAGCTGAAATCTCTGAATCTCCAAGTGTGATTCCCAATTACTTCATAGTGCAGGACAAGATCTGGCTTCAGGTGGCCGTAGGGTAGTGTGATGCTGATCTTTCAACATAAGAAAATGTACTCTTTTTCTTTACTTAAAATTTAAGAGCTCTCAAGTATTTGTAGTAAGTGAGACAGGCAGACATAAATAGAGATATGAAAAGTCTGTTTATGCAGAAGGATGAAAAACGAGCCCCAGAGCCACTGCTGAGTAGTCTGGATTGCATCTCTGTGGAATTGTATTCATACGCTGACTTGTTTTGCTTTGTTTTCTGTATGGTAAAGTGCTTGTGTTGCAGAAATGAATACTGTGTAGAACTGAAATTTACTGAACTGGAATTTTAAATATCAAAATGTCTGAAAAAAATGAACAGTAATAAGAATAAAATACTTGTTGTGAAGTTTTGTTCATTCTTCATGCAGTAAGTGTGATTTTATTATTTAAAAAAAAAAAAAACCAAACCAAAACCACTCTGCATCTGTTTTGCAGGAGAAACTGTGGAAGGCCTTCGAGAGAGCGATTATCTTCTGATTCACTCGTGCCGGCAGTGGACAACGATTACAGCTCACAGTCTGGAGGAGGGCCACTACGTCATCGGGCCAAAGATAGAAATCCCTGTCCATTATGCAGGTACAGCTATCGTTGACCTGAAAGACAAACTCCAAGAAAATGAACTGCCTACCACTTAACATTGATCGCTTGATTTGACAGAATGAAGCTAAGCCTCTGATGGCAGTGTCTTTAACTTTTTAATAATGTTACAGAGCACAGGAGATAGTCAATTGCTCCCAGGACTGCTAAATAGATGTATTTGATTGGGCAGTGTGTTGACAGAACATGTAGCTACGCAGAAGAATTGGTTTCACTTTGAATATAATGAGTTGCCAGCGCTTCTCATCGGTGACTGTGGTGACAAAAGTGTGAAAGTTTGAAAGTGCCTTAATGTTCGGTCAAAGATGGAATGGGTTTTACACTTCATTGCATACTCAAGCTGCAGGAGATTTTTTTTTTTTAATATTTCCATGTTAAAAGCCAGGGACCCTTTGTAATAGTACTGCAGTTTTACACTAGTGCTCCTCAGTAGCTCCTTGCTGCTGCCTGCCGGTTTGGATGATGCAGTAATGCATCCAAATAGATGTGATTCAACTTACCCATATATATTTTAATATTTCAAATTGGTTTTACTTTCCTAGGAAATTATTTTTAGTACTATTTCCTACTGCTTAATGTCCTTACTCACAGTATTGTATGAGTGGGAAGTGCTCATCTTACTGCAGTAGATAGAAAAATTTAAAAAGCTGGAAAATGTGAAGTGAAACAAACACATGTTCTTAGTGTTTTACTTGGTCTTCTGTGTAGCTAATTGTCAACTGATTAATCTACTCAGCTCTCCTGCAGTGGTCTTTAGAATGCTGCTGCAGTGAGGATGTGCTGAGTTGCCCAGGGGCTGAGAGATGTTTGATTTCATCAACACCAGTGCTGCAGCTGCAGTGAGAGACCCTACTTCAGTGACAGAACTCACATCAGTTGCCTCCTTACATACTGTTTCTCCTTGGAGTTGACTTATGGAAGGTTTAGGGGTTTTGTTGTGGTTTTTGTTTTGTTTTTTAAGATGTGTTTAGAAGCTTTGATCTGAGGGCATATAGTGTCATAATATACATGGCT
The DNA here is from genome assembly GCA_025345505.1 of Todiramphus chloris collaris. Taxonomy (NCBI): domain Eukaryota; kingdom Metazoa; phylum Chordata; class Aves; order Coraciiformes; family Alcedinidae; genus Todiramphus; species Todiramphus chloris. The sequence goes on from JANVCC010000261.1 coordinate 5,998,871, forward strand.
TTAAATCTTTCTGAATTTAACTTTCTTAGTATAAAGAGTTTCTGGTGCCTCTGCTTAGTAATAGCAATTCTTATTTATTTATTTTTTTTTACACTTTCTGGCTGCGTAAGCTTCAGTGCTGTGGCCAGATAAACACTTCACTTCCTTCAAACTGAATACCACGTTTTAAAATCCTCGCTGTGATTCCTGGAAGAAGGAGAACAGGAAATAAAATGGTTATTGGAATGAAAGAGGATTGGATTGTAAGGGGTTTACTAAAGCTTGGTTCTTAAATTTTTAAAGAAATTAACAAAAATGTGCTAAGCAGAGTTTCCTGACTCTTCATACTTCCATTCACTCACAGCTTAAATTTACATAGACAGCAGCAAAATCAAAATCTGTCCTCTAAGATGCTGAAAAAGTATCAATGAGCTTTTCTTCCTGGCTTTTGTTAATGCAGGCAAAGAGCGTGCATTTAGTTGGCAAAATATATTCTGCTGTCAAGCAATCTCCAGAAAGTTTCCTGCCATAAACTCCTTGTTAATGAGATGAAAATTCAGGTTGCCCAGGGAGGTGGTGGAGGCCCCACCCCTGGAGATGTTAAGGGTCAGGCTTGACCAGGCTCTGAGCATCCTGCTCTGGTTGAGGATGTCCCTGCTCACTGCAGGGGGGTTGGACTAGATGACCTTTGGTGTCTCTTCCAGCCTGGGGCATTCTATGAGTCTATGAAAATACATGGAAGTTCAGAAACTGCCAGGTAGTGAGGGCACTGAGTATGTGATGGGCTCAAATGCTGCCAGTGGAGCTTCACGGCAATGGTCAGTGCCAACCTGCAGTACCAGAGCATGTCCCATTGGAGCTTGCCTACAAGAGACATCAGTCTAAGCACGTGAAGGTTTAGGTAGCCAAGCTCTGCAATCTGCTGCTTGGGTTCTGACATCTAAATGCATTTAGAGATGTCTTCCAAACCCTAAATATTACCTTAGGCTGCTGTGGAGACCATACAGAGATCTATAAGCTAGCACTGCATGTGCTGTCCACGCTGCCTTGTGCGGTGCCTCGTGTTCACTGCTTTTGGGAGCCAGAACCACGCGGTAAAGAGACAAAGCTTAGTGTAGCTGCCTCAGCCTCGCGGGGCTGGGTGCTGCCCTGACGCAGTCAGGCTCTGAGCTAGCTAGCTGGGGCATCTGCTCTGCAGTGAGCTCTGGGAGCTGGGAGCACTCCAGAGTCACTACCTTTCCGAGGAGGACGTGCTGCTGCCGAAGGGCAGTGCCATCAGGTGCTGGGTGCCCGTGAGCTGCCTGCCACGGCCTCCCCTGGCACGCGGGAGCTTTCCGTCTGCAGAAAGCACAACTCCAACAGTGGCAGAATGTTTGTATGAGGCTCAGCCATCAAGTTTTGGTTTTAAAGGAGGGATTTTATGTCTTTGTAGGCCAATGTTTATAAACCCTATTGCTGTATAAAATTTGGATTATAGGACTGACTTTTTGCACGCTTTAGATTGCATGCTTTAAATTTAGACTTCTGTCAGGCAAGATGTACTGCCTACCAGAATGACCTTTAGAGAGAGAAACTTAAGAGCTGATTAAAATTAATTACTAGATTTATTTCACTTTAATGGAATAACTTTTTTTTTTAACCCCTGGAAGACTTTTATGTGTCAAATTGCAGCATGATTTTGGCCGCAACACTTGAGCGGGAAGGAAAGTTGAAAAATACATTATTCTCCTGAGATTATGGGTTTAACTACCATAAAGTCATCACTCACGTATATAAATACGAGTATAAAGTAAATCTTATTTTCTACTTGCTAAATCAGGTTTTGATAAACTTATTAAATCAAAATACAGTAAAGCTTTATGAAAGAAGAAAAATTGTTTATTTTACATGAACAGAACCTGAGTTCTGGAGTCCTGCTGAGAGTCCTTCCCTTACTGGGAAACTGCTGCCCTGGTTGTTTCTGTTGGGGATGGCTGACGTGGTTTATTTTTGCTGTTGCTGTCAAAGAACAGTCATATATGACAGCTTTTAGTCTAACCATTCCCCCTTGAATACTCTTTCCAGCTGGCTTCTCTTTAGAGTAAAAGTTAATGTAGTATCGAGTTCAATTTTCAAGTAATTAAAACCAAATGGCTAATGTGTTTTTGGCTCCTGAAACAAAAGAGATCTTTATGTCCATATAGAATGGAGTGCAGATCAAAGTTACTGTCCTGACAGTGCCCTGTCTTGGTGTGAGAAAGTGGACTTCACAAGACTCCAAGGTAAACCATCACAGCTGAGGGACATTGCTTTGGTGTCCTTTGCTTTCTTCAGGTACACAGTTCACACGTGATACTTACAGGAAGGTCTTGCCAGCTTTCTGCCTATACTAGTTTTATATTGTTGTGGTACTATTATATCCTTAATACTAAATTTCTACTCAAAGTGAATGTGTGGCATCCCATACCCTCCAGCTGATGTCAAATATTACTGCTGGTTTTGGCTTAGGCAGCACTGTAATCTTTGCTTTGATAAATGTCTCCCTTAGCAGGTCTGGAAAATACTGTTTTATGATCTGAGCTTGGAAGATAGAGGGCATGGTGGTATCTTGCAGAATTAAACTTCAGTGTGCTGCAGCTTGTCAAGAGGAACACCTCTGCAGAGGTACCTGTGCAGGAAGAGGTGTCCCAGGGGTGTTGGTGACCATGTCTCAAACGTATTCTATGATATCTGAAAGGCTTGGAAGATACTGTCTGGAGGTTTCAACACTGTGGCTCCCGGGTTTTGTCTCACCCTTCTTGTGTTACCCTCTAGGGATGTATAGCCCATAACTATCAAAAGCATTTCTGAGGATTTACCAGCTCAATTCGCAGAGGTCTTCTGCTCTGACTGTGAATGGCCCAGGTTCAGCCTGTTGTAAATGCCTGTGCTGTGTGGCCACAGTTCCTTATATGTGTGGATTAGTGATTTGAGAGTTGGTGGAGTTGGATTTGGTTGCTTAAAACTTGCTGTCTGGGAAAAGCAGGACAGAGTGGGCTGTGGAGTGAGCTGTGTGCACCCCCCACCCACACAGCATAGCCCCTTCTTTGAAGGGCTGTGCTAGTATTGGAGAGTGTGTGCACTGAAAGAGAAAGTGCCTTGGGATGGGCTGGCAGCATCTAGGTTATTTTGCCCCAAATACTCACTCCTACATTTAATCAAATCATAACAGAAACGTTACTGTTGTTTTTTAGGGCCTTATCTTTGTTGTTGTAACTGATGGTTCATTTGCTCTCCTGTCCGTTTGTGTTTGGGTTTTTTTTTCCCAGTCTGAGAGCAAAGCTGTTCCTTTGAGATGATGTCTAACAAAAATTGAAATCCAAACTCCTACCTTTTTCTTTGAGCTTCTACTTGGCTTTGCTCAGGGTTTGGAAGAGAATACCTCTCATGTCTCTGCTGCCGTCTCTGTGCTCCTAGGAGCCCAGTAATAAAGAGAACACTTTTATGAAAACATTAGAAAGTAGCACCCTGTTGCAGGGTGTGCCACCCTGTAACACATCCGGGGTGCTGGAAGTGCTCTCCTGTGAACTCGCCTCCCCAGCACGTAGTGAAGGTGTGCAATTGCTAATGCAGAGTAATTGCTGGTGCCCTGTCCAGTTGCTTACCTAAGTGTGCTGATAGCTTTATTAATGTCTTTTAAATGAGGAAACGCAAAACCTTCTCATACGGACCTTCCCCAGGTGGGGAGCCGAGTGGGAATGAGTCAGAAGTCCCTTCTCTGGTGTTAGAACTGGTGTACAATGAACATCCTCCTGAAACCTGTCCCTACTGGTTTGATTTGTTAATCACAGAGCAGTGCCTGATGGGGCTGCTCCTCGCTGTGTCCTGCTGAGGCAGAGGAAGATGCTCTCTGCAGGTCTTCTCAAGAGTGAACTTGCCTTGGCAGCGGCGCAGTGGGAGAGCTCCCTGAGATTTTGCAACGCGCAGCTGCAGAAGTCTCTCCCCATGTCCAAGGGCATGCCTGCCTCTAAGACACAACTTTGCAGTCCCGGGAGGCCTACTGCTGTCATCCCTGGGGCAGTCAGGCCTTGGGCGCTGGGGGAGGACAGTGCTGAAGTGTGGTCTGAGTCGGGCATCTCTGTTAGCTTGGGATGGCGACAGCAGCTGCTGTTGCTCAGTACCCACCTTGAACCTGATGCATCCAAGGTCTGGAATTTTTACTTTGCTGATCCTGAGCCCTCTCAGATGTTTATAGTATGTTGGGTCTTCTGTAAGTACGCTGTATGACTCCCTTCATGGCCCTGGAGAGGACAGCAAACGTTAAACCAGCAGCAGCTTTGTGGTATCTGTGTACGTGGGGACAGAAGGGGTGCTTCCATCTCTTGCGTTCGGTTTAGACTCCTCACTCCCTCAAGTGCAATTTAATGCTGTCTGCTGGTCAAGGAAGGTGGTATTGGACAAAGAGCCCTTTGTCCAGGGCTTTGCCTCCCTGGGAACTGTGGGTGGTTTCAGGGAGAGCTACGCCTGTTCTTCTGCGTAAGTGGAGCAGTAACAGCTCTGATGGGGTAATTTTTAAGTTCAAAGAGGTGGGTGAGATCTAAGACAGGGAGGGACACTGCTCCGGAGTAGGGAACTTACTTAGCTGAGTCCTTTCCAGCCAACAGGTACACCACTCCCTGATATGAAATGCCTTTTGAATTTTAATTTGTGTTTCGCTTTGAACTTAACTTGGCACCCAACTATTGCATAGTCCTCCTGGGGTTTTTGTGCTGCACAACTGAATATAATTTCTAGAGAACAGGACCCGAGTGCCGTGTTTCTGAGAGGCAGGCTGCCATGTGTCTGTGGGCTGGTAAAAGATTAAGGAAAGTATATCCTCTGAAGAAAATCAAGAGAAAAAACAAAACAAAACCAGCCCACGTGTTCAACTCCCCAGTACCCAAATTTTGTTTTGCTTTGTTTTTTCTGAAAAAGGTTGTATAACAGAAAGTCTGTTTGGTATTCATTTAAAAGTCTGTTTGTAGAGTAGTGCCTGGGTGTTGCAGAGTGAGAGGGCACATGTTTTCGTGAGTGGTGTGTGCCTCGTCAGCTCTAAGTCTGACATCAGTAATGTCTGAAACACTTGTTATCGCCCATGTAGCATCATTCCATGCTTTTCTGTTAGGTGAAATGATTATGCCTTAAAATATTTATCTACTTGGTTTTAGTTTAATTGCTACCTGCTTTTTCCCCATCAAAGACTGAGGGGGTTTTATTATAAATAATCTTTTTTTTGTAATCTGGAAACTGTCTTCATATTTCTGGATTTTCGTCTTCTTGAATAATGGATGAACTGTTCTTCCGTACAGGAGCAAAGACCTATATTTAATTTTTTTATTTCATTTTCCAGAGAGTTACCTTCACCAAGTTTAGTTGCTGTCAGGCTTCACCATGGTCCTATCTGCTTGTTCATCCACTTTTCTGTAGCTATGTAAATTTTGGCAAATGCCTCTCCATTGCTCTACAAAAAAAATCAAAGGATCAAATGTATCAAATAGATACTCCAAAGAGTATCAAATCAGAGGATCAAAGTGCAGGCAGGGAAGTTGCTGTTAAAAATTGCTTACTACTTCTGCACCAGTGGGTGTCTGGTTCTTCCTTATCTTCCTCCCATTCACCAGGCTGGTGAAGTAGCAGCTTTTTTGCCTAAGTTTCATGAAATGCTCCCCTTTTGTCTGACCATCTGTACTGGAGAATCCCTTCTACGTGGGGTTTTGGTTTATAGCTATTAAGGAATGTATACATACGTCCTATAGTTTGCTTGCTTGCTTGTTGATTTTTGACTGAGCACTTTGTCCTGAGCCCAGGGAGTTTGTTCTGGGTGTATATAGTACTTGTGCTGTAGTATTGTGCTCTGGGAGCTTCCCAGAGTGCAAGCTATGGAGCAGAAATGCCTCTTCAGCGTGGGGAGATGGTTCAAATTTAGCTGCTTGTGAAATGGTGATGTGCGGTTCCTCATCAGGTTGTACTGAGAACCTTTCAGCATCATCTCTCTGGAGTCAACCAGCCTTTTTTTTTTCCCCAGTGTCTAGTTTCCTTAAAGTTATCCTTGTAAATTAAAACCAGCAGACTGTGAGAGTGCTTCACTCTTTGTATGTATTCAGCCTTATGTCTACGAGAGATTTCTGAAGCCACCTACAGAATGTGTAGAGTTTCCTTGACATTCAGTTTGGTGGCTGGCTATTTCAGTGTTTGTATTGAGCCATCTGGTGAAACCCCATTCCACTCTGGTTTAGTTCCTGTCCACTTTCTAGTTTTGCTTCCTGGCCCATCTGAGAAACTGCTGCAGAGCCTGCAGCTCTCAAAGGCTGCTGCTCTTGGATGGAAGGAGGACAGTAGGATTAGCTCACAGCATAGTGTTACTCCAAGTGGTGGAGGAACAGTCTGATTATATTCCAGTTCATGGCAAGAAAATGCTTCATTTGCTTTCTTGCTTTCCAACCTGGAATAAGAGTTTGTGGTTTGTAGACGCCACTATAAAATTTGGTTGGTTTCATGGGATTTTGCTTGGTGCCTTAAAGGAAACAAAAGGCTTGTGATAATGGTGATACTTCTCAGTGAGGTACTCAGTGGGAAGTCATATGCTTTTAGATACAGCTGCCCTGCTCTTCCTCTACTTTGACTTCAACAGAAGTATAATCTTACCCTTGTTTAAAAACCCTGAAATCTGCCTCTCCATTGAACTTTGTGTTTTATTTGTGAGAAGGGAAAGGGAGTAGGAGGAGAGAGGGAAAACTTGCAGCTTTTACAGCTGATGATTTGAAGTATCACACGTTCTGCTCAGACTTCCCCAGTTCTTGGCTGTTACTCTTAAGTCTGCAGACTTGCAACTTGCTGAAATTCAGCTGTGACCTTAAAACCATTCACCAGAAGGTGGGTTATTTTGTTTTGTTTGCTTGTTTCAGATCTGTGGCTGGCAAGGAAGCTGATTTGAGTTGCATCAATTAGGAAAGAACTCTAGAGGCTTGTACAAAAGAAATTAACTGAGGAGGATGACTTTTTGAGAGATTAGAGTTGAGGGAAGGGTACAATAGCAGCCAGGAAACTGTCTCCCAGAAGACTGGGAGGTGGGCTAAATCACACAGGATTTACTTGGCATTGCTTGAATTACTTTGCCTTAGCTCTTGGCTGGTAGAGTGGAGTGCTGGGCTCATTTGTGTGATGCTAGGAAGACTTAAGTGCTGGGGAGAAGGGTCTTAAAAGCTGCCTAACTTAACCACGAGGAAGCTGAGAGGAAGAGGCTGATCCCCACTGGGAATTTGAGGTGTATTTAGGGCTGCACTCAAGGTTCCAGTCTGAACCTGTATTTCTGACCACTTGAGGCTGCCTTAAGTACTGACTACAAGGAAACTGGGAATGTGGCCTCTGAGATCCCCCAGAGAAAGCTGTTCTCTTCCATGAGGTCTAACTTGGGGATTTTAAAAGGGAGGAGATGCATGAGCACTACAGCCTCCCCAGTTGGTGAACTCCTGCCAGCAGAGTTGGGTTAGGGATGAGCTGCCTGTTTCTAGGCACTGAACAAGGTGTGAATTAAGTGTGGAAGCTGCCTCCCCCTTTCCTAGCTTGAAGTAGGTATTCAGGCACATAGAAAACCATACAGTTAAAAACCTTCAAGGGTACTTAGGTCAAAGAGGGTCTGGTAGCCTGTTTCCTAAAGTAGGAATTTTAGAGATTTAATACCACCCATCTCACCTCAAAGTTGACCCTTGATGGGAGAAGAGAATAAAGAGAAGGCAGTCGTAAAGGTCACAGTCACTGTTGAACCAGTAAACAAGTTCCTTTCTGTGCAAACCTTGAGGAAGAAGTTTTATAAAATCTGTCTGAGCTGAAGGGTGGTATGTTCTGAGTTGACAGTTCATTTGGGTGCCTTTGGTCATCTCTTAGCTCTGGTGCATCAAGTTGGAGTTTGTTTCCATGTGAAGAGAGGTGCAGAAGAAAGCAGGCGCGTGTCACTGCTTCACGAGGAGTGATGCGGTCACCAAAGCAGCTGTCCCGTGGCTCCTGCAGGGATCGTGGTGCACGCTCGTGGCAGATGAAGACATCTGCAGAAAAGTACAGTCCTTAGTGCACAGGGGATTTGGGTATGGTTTACTGCACAGCTTGTCTTATTCTTTATTTCATTTGGCTGTCTCTTCTGCCTTTGGTTTCACTTTGTCTGAAGTTCAGCCCTTCTTTTTCCTTTGCTGATAGTCTGACTTGTCACATGGTCTAAATCTGCTTGGGAATGTGGGAAGGGAAAAATTGCCATGAGCTTCCTATGAATGGTCTGAAAAAAGCTCTTTCAGACTGACCGTCCCTTTTGCTTTTTGGGGCTGAAGGGGGAACGGTAACGCTGAGCTGACATGGCAAACAAGCAAGGCAAAACTTGTGAATGTCTCTCCCTTGTGTAAATACAGATCCCAGCTGGCAGGAATGCAGAGCAGGGGTTTTGATAGGTCATGTGTGTTTGGGGAGGGAGCTGCAGAGAAATCCATCGCGCAGGATGATGTCATCTTGTGAATTTTTGGATGCCCAAACAGAATTTTTTAGATTTTTTTTAAGTTGTTTCCCCCCCCCCCCCCCCCCTTGGAGCCAATGTTTGCTGCTCAAAACAACTGATAGGAAGTGCAGTAGGAATTCTTTGGTCAGCATCCTCCCCATGGAAACCAGCACACTTCACGTCTGGGAACGAGAGCCAGTCACGTCAGTGCTGCCTATTAAAGCAACTGACATCACGAGTGTCTTAAGCTTCAGCTGAACTACTGTACCAATTGGTGCCAGCAGGAAAATAAAACCATGCTATTTAAGCCATGTATAACTCTGTTTATACGGAGAATGTAATTTGTGTGTTTAATTTAGCCTGTGATCCAAGACAGTAATTCTGCTGTGTCAGGGAAAGGCACTTCTGAAACTTCGAGGAGTGGAAAAACTGGCTTTTATTTCCTCTGTCATGAGCTGTTGTGCAGAGATTTTCTGTTCTCAGTCGGCAGACATTAGCTTGTTTCAGTGTGTGTGTGTGTGTGTGTGTGTGTGTGTGTGTGAACCTATTAACACTAATAGCAAAGGTGACCATTAGTAACTGGATGAGAGAAACATGAGTACTTAACTTCTCTTGCTGAAGGACCTAAGCATTAAACTGGAGCCTGTACTTACTTCCCTCACAGCTTTATGGACAGATGTGAAGCTCCATTCCTTCCACTTGTCCCCTTCACTGCAAGGGACCCTCAACCCTTCTTTTGAACCAGAGTGGGCAGTTTGATCCCCAAGGTGGGCAGAGTTGGGGCAAAGAAAGAAACACGGTGTACATGTGTATACTGTACAAGGGCTTTCATGAGTATCCCCAAACTGGGCATGCAGCCTATCTACAGATAAAATCTACAGATGCTACTGTCGTCCTGGGTGGTTGATAGCCTGTGTAAACTAAGAAAGACCTTTTAAATCTGCATGCTAAGAAGGTTATATTTTCCCAGGGAGTCACCTTCATAGCCTGCTCTTTAAATATTTGTCACCGGTTCAACCTTTTCCAGTTCATCTCACATGAATTCTGTGTTGCAGCAGACTGGGAATAGCCAGCTAAGGCTGGCTGGCTGTGTTTGGGTGGCTGAAATAAGTCAAGCCAGCTGCATCTGTTCCTTCTTGCCTTGTGCTCACCTGATCCCTCACTCAGTGTGTGTGGGGACCAGCTCATCATGTGAAGGGTCCTGTTTTTGTCGTGGTGGCTGCACGTGTGCATGCAGAAGGAAAAGGGCCTTTTGAGCGTAGGCAAGTGTGAGATGTGTGTCTGTGGAGGAGAGCGAGTGCTCAGCAGGGAGTTTAGATTGGGCAGAGCTGTCTCAGATAAAATGCTGCATAAAATTCCAAACTCAAAAAAATAAATGCTGCATAGGTCAGGTGGGACTACTGTGAAGCTTGATGGGGAAAGTCAAACCTGGGTGAGATGGATGGGCAGAGTGGCTTGTATGATCCAGTTCTTTAGCTACTGTGTCACAGCTAATGTAATTACTAAGGTTCAATATATAATAAAGACATTTGTTACACAAATGGCATTGTCAAAAAAAAAAAAAACCCAAACAAAAAAAAATAGTACTGTGTTTAAGATTCATGGGTCTGAGTTGGGAGCTTACGAGTGTGACTTGGAAACCCAGAACCAGCTGCTAGGAAGGACACATCCCTCAGAGTCAGTATAGGGAAGGGCCAGAGCGTATCCTGTGGTGTGGGATGAGAAATGCTCCGAGTAGGAATGAGAGTTGCAGCATGATAGCTAATCAGCTTTGGTCTGCTCTAGATGTTGTCAGGGTGAGGGAAATGGTCATTAGTTTTACCTGTTCATGGTATCATTTTTTTCCTGTGAAGTGATTTTGGGTCCTTCAGGAGGACAGTTGCTATAGAAAGAAAACGCCATTTTAGATGAACATTTGAACTAAAATTAATGCAGAACCTGAGTTTGACTTCAGAGGGGTAGTGTCTTAAACCAGTATGTAAACAGAAGAGAGAGTGGCATTTATAGTGAGATCTAGTGGGCATATGTGCCCACCTGAAAAACTGCTTTCTCTGAGTCTAAAAGAAGAGAAGAGGCTGAGAGGTGCGCTTGAAATCCAAAGAGTTTGTGGTTTGTTGGTTGGTGGTTTTCCTTTTTGTCGATGTGATTCCTGCTGGCTGACCACTGCCCCGTTGCAGGAAGCCTGTGGACCCCAGTGAGTTTCCAGTTTGTCCACTGGTGTGGTAACAGCCACACACCACTAAAGGTACCCAGCGTGGACCTAAAAGTCTGCAAGAGCTGTTCTGGGTAAATAGTTGAGAGCAGCTTGTGCTGCCTTCATAAGCTGGGAGCACAGACTTGTCAGTGGCAGACAAGCTTGGCTGGTCTTGCCAGCTTACGCTCCAGTAGTCATCCTGCTGGGTGTGGGAACGGGCAGGGGAGATGTTGCAGCGGTAGTAGGGAGGGGAGGAATGAGGGGGAGGTGGTGGTGGGAGGGGAAGCAGGAGACAATAGCAGGAGCAGCCTGGGTGGCAGTGGAGGGCAGGAGCAGGAAGAGGTGGTGGGACTGGAGGTCCCCTCCCTACAGGAGGTTGGGAAATGCCAGCCTTGTGAAGATGAGATGCTCTGCCAGTCCCGCTCTGGGCTCGGGGCTCTTGTTTCTAACCGGTACCTTACTCTGAGCACTGAGTGGTTCTCAACATTCTGATGCTTAGGAAACTTTCTGGTCCCGTTTTAACAAAAAGTTGCTTTGCTAATCTGCATTTCTGGTTAAAACTCTAATGACTAGAATTAGTCTGTCTAGAAGAAAGAGACATATGGCAAGCAAATGGCCCCTTTTAATGAGCCTCCCACTCAGCAGTTGGCTGCTCATCCAGTTTGTGTGTGGCAGAGTCTTAGAGCAACATCTTATTGCCAGGGAAAAAAAAATAAATAAATCTTGCAACCTTTTGGTGGATTTTCCTTCAGGGAGGGTAGAAACAGATCATAATGTAAGTATTAGAGCAAGACAAAGCCTCACATGAGCTTCTTCAATGATTTGTTACCAAAACTGTAAGAAAATGTATCAGAACCTAGTTTAGAAAGCTGGAAAGCATCCAGTTCTCTACCTCTCAATGGTGGCTGGGTACCATATGTACCTTTTTAGAGCATGTGGGACTTTCTAATGATAAATAAGTAACATAATACCTGACTTCTGAAAGCCACAGTAGTCTAAAATGCCCCAGTAAGCGATTGCAGCTGGCCTATAAAACACTATTAAAATTAATTTCATTAAATACTTGATGGAAAATACTGCATTTGGTAGCCAGTAGTGGATCTGGAGGATTGATGGCTCCAGTGTTCCTAAACTTCAGGTGCCACCAGTGTGGGAGCATAAAGTTTACAATGACCAGTCTGCTGTTAGTGACGCCTGCGTGACAGATCTAAGAGAAACCCATTGCCAAGGTGTAGCTGTGTAGGGAATTGTGCAAGTAAAAATACACCTATTTATTAATGCCCAGCTTCCTCATTCAGCCTTATGATTTCAGATAAACTTATAGCAAGGGCAGGCTGTCCTTCAGTGCTTAGTCTTGCCTGCTGAAGAATGTTCCGTGCTACGGCAATGACTTTTAATATTGGATCTGAGGCTGAAGTTTGTTCTCGTATTGTAGTTATTTGTGTGCAGCAAGTGGAGAATACCTTCCTCTCTGTCACCCTGCTATGGACCCCCGAAGCTCTGCCTCCTCTGCTGTGCAGTGGTGCCACTTTACCTCCTCACTGGGATTTCTAACACCTCTCCTTGCTGCTCAGTGAGTGCTTTGAAAGTGCAAAGTGCTTTGCCAGCTGCTGCGTGCCGTTGGGACTACCCAGCGCTCAGCTAAAGAGAGAGGGCTGCTGCTGTGGGCTCCAGCTTTGAGCACTGCCACCACACGTGCTTTGGACAGATCCTTTGTCGCTGTGAGAGGCTGGTTAGGTACTTCTACAAAAAAGAGAGCTGGGGTTCAAACCTCTCCCAGTGGGACTGCCTGCAAGAAGAGTGGGAGGTACTGGAGTTCACTGAGGTGCTTGCAGCAGCAGAGTGCACCTACCCTTCACCTGGTACTACTTATCTTTAGCTGCCATGAGTAAAACTCTTGTTGCCCTTTCAGAAGAGGAAGGGAAGCTGTTAGCAGTAATGACTGCGCAGATCCACCTCTTTTGATAAGATGGGAACTAGTAACTGCAACCTAAAATAACTTCTGCCAGGCTGTCCCGTTAGATAACGACTGCGCAGCTAAGCACAGAGCTGTGCCACTAGCCTCGGACACCACTGGGTCCTGTGGCTGACAGGCTGGTGCCAAGTCTGGGGATGAGCTTTTCAGCTGGCCAACGCAGCGTGGGTGGCTTTTTTGTGGAGTGTTCATCTGCAGTCTCACAGGCTTGCTTCCAACCGTGTGCATCTCACAGCGACGCTTGCAAAGTTCTCCCTCCCCAGACCTTGTCCGGACACGCGCCAGCTGAGCCCATACACAGAGCTTTTCCGTGGCATCTTGCTGGTGACCAATTATAGCAGTAGGGTATGGAGGGGAAGAGGGAGAAAGCGTTTGATTCTCGGTATTTGCCAAGTCATATTATCATAGCAAGGTGTGAGTAATAGCCCCTCTCTCTCTCTCTCTCTCTCTCTCTCTCTCTCTATATATATACACACACACACATATGCCAGATCTGGCTTTGATTTGATTTCCAACGTATCTGTATGCCAGAAAGCAGACTACTTCCAGATACCTTTTCTTTGTGTGAGCATTAAAGACTGTTTAGTATGAGTAGGTTGAACTCTTTTTTTTGGGGAGGGGAAATGTAAAAATATTTTAAGCAAGTTATGCTCTGATGGGTAAGTAACTAAAAAGGCAACGCAGCAAAATTCTCTACCTAATTTTACCAAGGTGGCTGAGCTTAAACTGTGTTCCTTGCTGTTGAGATGCATGTAGGACGATGGTGGGGTTTTTCTCTGGTTACTCAAACAGCCAAAAGAATTCTTTCATACACAGTTTTCAACAAAATTACTGTGCTTTAGACACTTGGAGCTACATAAAATGCTGAAATGCATTAATATAATAAATTTTAAGAACACAGAATAGAGTTAAGTAGTGTGTGAGGGAGATGGTAAAGAATTCTGGGATGCTGTGAAGTTCCTGTATGAGAAGTTGCCACGGCTTGCACACATCTGAGCTGCTGTTTCCATTAGAAGGTTTTTGCTGCAGAAGGTTGCAGCCGGTCCTTCCATTTTGCAAAAGCTGTAAGAAGAGGGGGGAAGGGTATCGAGTCGTAGAATCAGAAACTTAGTGTTTTGTGGTAGTACAGGGATGTGGCGATGCGGAAGATCACGTGCTGTAACGGAAACGTAGAAACCAGGTAGGATACCACCCACGAAGGGCTGGCTCTGTTACTGGTATATAAGTGCCTGTAGCCCTCAATAAAACGCCATTTTGCCTTCCTCTCTATGAGAGTCTGAGTCTCACAGTGGACCCTCGGTGTCTCCCGGGTTTCGGCACTGAGGATAGGACACGTTAATCACAACAGTGTTTGGCCTATGAAAATCCAATTTCTCTTCTTGAAGTTTTGAAATCCACACTGCAGTGTGAATGCTGCTGAGAGGATTACTCTGCCCGCACGAAGAGCTCGGAGTAGCTGCTGCCTTGTTACTCCAGGGATACTTTTTTCAGAATAAGAACGTTTTCAGCTTTAATCACCTGTTGTGCTAATAAACTGCAGTGATGGACAGGAGCTGTGCTCTGTACGGAGACCCTCGCTTTGAAGGGCCTATATTGTAGGAACCCTACGTGTGCTTTATGTGCAGGTTTCTGATGCTTGCCTTTGTGCGTGGTGATGATGGGTATGGATAGGTTTTCATGGCTACTGGTCCAGTCACAGTCATCTTCAGATGCACTTAGAAAATCAAGTAGAGGAGAAAATAAGCATTAGTGCCTGGGGCCTCCCCTTGACCAACAGGAAGCCTTGCTCTTCCAAATCCGAATCAAAACTTTCAACTGCTGCCTTTTGAAAGGTGGCACATGAGTAATGCTTGATCACGCTCCTAGTTTGGTTGGATCAGTTTAAAACAAACTCTCCTTTTAAAGGCTGATGGAGTTGTTTGTAAAGCTCAAAACCTTGTGTGGCTAGCTAGTTGGAAAGCTAAAATGCGGGACCTGGTTGGTTGGCATTTGCCCTAGGCTGCAGTATCATGGACTTCAAAAGAAATCAACAATAGAAATGACTCGGGCTGGTTTTGGCAGATGCGGCTTTTTGTTTCTTGCTTTCCTTAGTTGGAGGGATGATCTTGGAAACAGAAACGGAATACTTTGACTAGCATTGCTATAAATATTAGTCTCCCCTGCAGTAATTCTCTGTACTAAACAAGTAAACAAAACTGTTTAAAAAATATGTCCTTTTATGTGAGGATCCATTAAAATGAGCACAAGCACCCTCTTACTTACGTCCTCAAACAGTTCCTCTGAAATGGGTTTAAAAATAACTGTGTGTGTTGTTTTCCTACATTTGGGGGTCTGTGGTATGCAGGCAGAGCTCCGTGCTGCGGCACGCTAGAGCCTGTCACACCGCAGCTGCGTGGGCCAGATGAGCTTCACAAGTCCATCGTGATTAAAATTAATAAATACTATAACTTGGCAATTTGTCTTAAGCGTTTGTTTTTATAGTTCCAGGGCTTAGTTATCCTCATCAGGTAATTCTTCATCGGGTATTGTCTGAACTCATCAGCTGTTCACCTTGGTCATTCCTCACTGGAAGGAAGATACTCTTTCTCTGCTGTAGGAGGAGGGTGATTATAGCACATGGATGATATCAGAACTTTTGGGTCATGTTTGGAGTAAGCCAAACAGAAAGGACTAAGATTCAAAAGCATGGTGCCATCAACTTTTAAGCTTCATCTAGCAGCTATAAAAGAATGTTCATCTATATTGGTATAGAAATTGCAGAAATGGATCAGTTTAATGCCCAAAGGTGGATGGAGCTAATGCAGATACGAGGATATTTCTTTAGCTGATTCCATATTGAATGTAGTTTGGTTTTAACAGCAGCAACAACAAAAACGTGTACTTACAAACTCACAGCATGCTAGTACAATTATTACTTTTTTGGACCACCAAGTCTAGGTTCCTTCCTTGTAGCTGCTATGGCTCAAACATCGTAGGAGCGAAGACCAGTCTGAATGTGGTTTCCACTGAAGAGAGCGGGTGCGAGACCATATACAAAGGACTTGTATTCTTTAGTAAGAGCACCTCTTCTTGTGAGAGTTGGGCTGCAGACTGTTTGAACCATATCCAATCAAATATTCGGAAGCAGATGCACTCCACGGTTGTTTCTACTCTCTTCCTTTCCAGGGGATACAACTGCACATATTAAAGCTAGCTGATAAAGATTAGTTCTGTGTACCAACAGCTCAGTTAAAAACAAACAAACAGTAGAGGCCACACTCAAACGGTTGCTTTCCTTGACTTGTTTTGTGGCCATGGAAATTTATAGAATTTTTCATCATGAATGGAACGTATACAACGCAGAAGTTGATAGCACAGTAGATGTAAAATCCCACAGGACTGTTTCCCTGCGAGTCTTTGTCTGGGGGCAGATGTGTTGATGAAGGTTTTGGTTTTTCTTTCCAATTTATTTCACAAACTTTTCGACATGGGAGTTACCACTTAGTGATTCAGTCTCCACAAATCCTACAGTGTTTGACTATTCCAGAATGTCCAACTGCTAGATATGACCGAATTTCATCTGCAGTTACAGATGCAAGAATTCAGACCAACGTGGAAATCAAACCTTGGGTGTTGACACCAGTATTTTTTTAAATAGTGTAAACAACCAGACAGATTATTCTTAGCAATGATTTACCAACCCACCAGAGATTTGATTGCATCCAGATTATAATGCAACACTTCCCTCAGAGCTGCAGAGTCAGTTATTTTGGCAGTAGAGCTTTCCACAGTTGTTTTGCTGTCATTTTGAGCCTGTGTGGTATCACCTTAATGTTTTTGACTGCTGAATTGTCTCGTGTTAACTACCACACAATTAAACAGTGAAGAATAGCTAAAATATTGATAAACTTGTACAGAGATTTAGTAAATCCCCCCCCCCCCAAAAAAAAAAAAGAGAAAGCAAGCATTTCTTCAGTGCTTGCCAAATCCTTTAGCTGAAATTTTTTCCCACTTAAGTTATTAGACTGATTTATCTATTTATTAATTAATTAATTTATTCCCCCCTGTAGATGTACTGGCTTCAGGCACTGGCGACTAACCCGAGTTATATTTGTGGAGTTGATGTGTGTATTGTATTGATTGTGTTATTCCTAAATATAGCAAAGTCACTTTTAGACTGCTCTCTCCCTCCTGTTCTGCAGTCATTCAGAGACACATGTTCTTCTGCGAGCCGTTAAGCACCTCTGTGCTGCAAGTTCAATACCTTGGTGTTCAGGGTCTGAGTAAAAGCTTTCTGATCTTGAAATCTGTGAAGAGTAGCAGCTGTGAAGTTATCTTTATGCTGTAGTTGTCTAGCAGAAGATTTTAATGATCTTTTGGAATAGCTGTTAACTTTGAGAGTAGATTTGGGCCTATTTTAAAAACCTGAGCACTTCCCTCTTCCCTGGTGTAACAAGCAAGACCTATATATTATTTGGCAAAAGTTATTATTACTTCTTTTAAAAGTTACTGCTATGTGGTCATAAAGGCTGCTTTCTGATAGAATACATCTTGCTCAGGTCCAAAATGCTGACCGTGGGTTTTCTATGGTCTGCCCAGTTCTGTAAAGCTTTTCAGTAAAAGACTGGTTATTGTTGTCATCTTGTAAGGACAAAACAGTGGGGCCATCCTGGTTGGTCTTTGCGAGACAGATTGCTTTCCTGACTATGGGCATGTTGTTGAAGGTTCTGGATCCATCTACATCATTAGGTCCAGCCCGGAGCAAAAGGAGAACTTCCACGTGAAGCAGGAAGGTTGATGAAACTGAAGTTCCCCAGGCTGGATGTGTATCAAGAGTCATAACCTATATCTAGATTAGCTGCTCCTCAAGTCATAACCTATATCTAGATTAGCTGCTCCTCAAGGAGGAGAGACTCGGGATGTTAATATACCAGATGATGCAGACTAAGACAATGGAAGATGAGGAGGAATTCCTGACTCTGGGCTGAAGTATTCACGTAGACTTGTGTTTGAGAGACACAGAATCCAGGGTACTAACTAAACTGACCTGATCCTGAACAGAGACCAGCTTTAAAAGTGCCTGGTATCCAGCTAGAGAGGAATATCTGTGAGAACAGTTGTAAGTTGGCACCGAGTTGCAGTGTATTTGTGAACACAGATGCACAAATAGCAAAGCATCACGTAGCTGCAATGAAAAATGTTTGTCCAACCACTAACATCTCAAAAGCAGCAGCAGCTTTGGGTTGCATGGTGCCAGAGTCTGAACCCGAGCCCCATCCGTGTGCCCCAGCTGTGCCTTCATTCCCTGGCTGTGTGGGGGGCTGGAGCCTTGGCCCCGTGGAGCTGCCCCTGCCGCTGGCACGTGGCTGGTAGCGGCCGGAGGGGACGCTGCTGCTGCTGAGCAAAGTGGGGCACCAGCTACTAACTCCTCGCGTGCTAGTTCTGTTTGCTAGCCAGAACGTAAAGCACTAGAGGAAGTAGTAAAGACAGTAATTTATAATCTTAGATTCATGATGTAACCAGGACGCTTACAAGAGGGGATTTTGTAACTGTCTTTCCTGGTTTATTAGTATTATCTTGCATTGCAAAACTCTTCTTGTTACTGGATCTGTTTATAGGTGTGTTTATTCTTAGGGGTTGGGACTTCTCTTTCATCCACAAATTAAACAATGTCTGGTGTATTTACGTTACACCCATTTTGCCGTTTTTGAGTTTGTGAAAGATTCCAGTCTTCAGTTTAACATTCTCCACTGGCCATATAGTATTAGAATTGATTTGAGGCATTTATATGGCCTTCTTCTTTCAAAAGAACAACCAACATAGTCCCATTTTCACAAAAAAAACCCCAACATAATCCCATACCCTTTTCCAGTCCTTTCTTCACCTTGCTGAATTTAACTGGTAAAAATCCTTTCATTTGGTCTGTATGTTGGCTGCTTGCACACGAAGTGGGTTTGACAAAGCAGTTAGTTGCAGCCTGCCCTGTGTCTAACATATTGACAAAGGTTTTAAGCAGGACTGAACTCTGGCTGTCAAGGGCTTAAATCATACAGCTGAAGTATACAAGTGCGAATTTGCCAAGCATTGCAGGAATAATATCTAAATGTTCCTTTAAAAAAATCAGTTGCTGATTTGTTCCCAAGATTTTCTTGTGGAGTTTTTTTGTTTCTATTCCTTGAAGAGAAGTGGGAAAGGTGCTTAAGCTGGATCTTTTTTTTTTTTTTGACTCTCATCTTGGAACCTAATACACCCAGCAGTACAAAAGTCTAATTCCAGCAACTTGTCTTCAAAAATGCAGCGCTTAAAAAAATTCTAACCTCATTCTGCAGAACATTAGAGACACCCAGGGAAAAAAAAAAGCCTATGTAACTTCAGAAAACTCTTACTTGAACTGAGCTGCGACTGCTCTTAAGCTGTATTTAGGGGCTACTTGCAAATTAAAATAATCTTTGCACAAGGTGGGCAGAACACGGACCTGTGAAACCATTTTTGTGTTGCTTGCCTAGTTCATGCGTGGCTGCTGGGACCCCACGTGTTGGCGCACGCGTGTGTACGCGCACAGTGGTGCCCGTGATCGGCCAGCTCACCTTCCTGCACCTCATTCTCTTCAGAAAGAAGTGAGTATCTGTGTGACGTGTTTGATTTCTGATGTGGGTTAACTAATCAGGGCACTTGTCAGTCCTTTATTAATTTGTCGTTGTGGTGCAGCCATGATAACTTAAGCCCCATTCAGGTACCTGGGCAAATAGTCCTGGTGGTGGGAAACTTTCACCCTGCTGAAGACAAGCAACAGAGGAGGTGGAAGAGGAGATGGCAACAGACTGTACACATGTAGGGTATAGCCAGGCAGCTCTTTATAGCTGCACAGGTCTTATTTGGTAGCTGTATGATTTTTATTATTATTTTGTTTGTTTTAAGCTGGCAACCTCTTCTGCAAGTGAGTGATGCTTCCTGCCTCCCTTTTTTGGTTGGGAGCCGTCGTGTTCTGCCAGAAAGCAGCTGTCACTTGACACAATCTGTTCTGTGCTCTGGCGTAGGCTGGCTGCTCAAAGGGGAGCTCTGTTGATTCTTACACATTAGGAGATTAGAGAGTGACTTCAACCTCCCTTGGTTATTAGGGCTTAAAGACCAGCTGCAGAATGAAATATTTGGAGCCTGTCTCACTAGCGTTCCGCAGTGAAGTGGGTCAGGGTTGTGCGCTGGAGGAGGGAGGGGTCTGGTGTTCCAGCATCTACAGATCCTTTAAGTGTATCGTGGTAGATGAGAGAGAGGGAAACGGGAAAGAAAAAACTTATAAAGAAGAGTTGAAGTGGGATTTTTTTGGTTGTGCTTGTTTCTTTGTAGGGGGTAAAAGGTAAGGTCCATGTTTTTAAAATTGATATGTATAGATGGTTTATATCAGTATATCCATCTGCATATATAAAAATATATACGCAAGTATATACACACACATACGTATATGAAGCTATGATTACTAGTTAATGCCAGCTCTTCTAGTGACTGCTAGCAATTCAGAGTTGTATAATGCTGCTCTTGAGGGCTAATTTATTGTTAGAACAGAAAAGCAGTAGGGTAGCAATATCAAGCTTCCTTAGCGGTAACAAGTGAAGGGGAAAAAATACTTCTGCCGAACAATTAACCCTATTTAGAAGGTAATAAGCACAAGAACCACATGCCAAGGCCTAGTTGCAAGGAGTTTCCAAGTTAGAAGAGACACTTCTATGTGAGCTTAATTCTCTAAAATAAGCCTTAATTAATACATGGCAAAACAGTGAATTCTGTTATCTACTAAGTCATCTGAGAACCCTGTCTAAAATGTTTCCTCAGGACAACTTTCAGAGAGACAGTAGTGCTTACCCTATTTCTATATAGTCTACTTAATGCTCTGTTTCAGTGATCACAGACAGTCTGATATGAAAGTAACACCTTTTAGGGTATAGTAATTAAATTTAACTGAAAGGCAGCAAAGCTGAGGGATGTGATGTGGCGTTTTTTCTGTTCCTAAAGGTGAATGAATAAAATTTATTTCCATGTCATCTTAAGAAGTCCTTACATTTTCAGTGCACATAGTCTTAAGTTTAGTAGAACTTGTGATAAAGGCGCCTTTTTTTATGCTTAACATTTATATTTCCTTAGAGCACAGTTTAAGCCTACTAGTTAAGCTACAGTGATTTGCAAAGGTAATGTGAAAAATCAAACTTCAGTGTACATTTAGGATTCTCCAGTGATCTTACAGGGAAGGCAATTGTATAAAAGTTGATAAATTTTCCATCTTTTTCCATGATGGGACTCATTCACATATTGTCTATACCAGTTTTTCTTGTAGAATAAAGGGGTCAAAGAACACAAATGACTCCGCAAAAAAACAAGTTGTCTGTTTAATTACAAATTCATGTTTAAGTGACAAACTGTGTCACCTTCTTGCTTTCTTAAAGTGGTCTTCATCTCCTCCAAGTTGTGAAATTGAAGTTTGTCACAATAATTGAGAACCCACAAGTTCCACACACATTGTCCGTGAACGTTTCAGCTGTTCCACTTTGTTAGAGACCATGAGATCAAGTCCTTCTTGCCTCTCTCCCACCCCCTTCCCTCTCTTCTGTCTGTAAAGACCGTTTTGTTTGTATAATTTCTTGGAACAAAATCCACTGACAGCAGTCTGTGCAGTAGATTTATTAAGCAAATACAGTAGCTCCTTCTGTAGCTTCCTGTATCATGCCTGTGACCCTTGGAGTTTTTCCAAGATAATGTCAGTCTTATGCTTGATAGTTGGATACATTAATTATGCTTCTGTGGAACTGAGTGTCTTAGACTTCATTCATTCATTGTTACTCCTCACTAATCTTCCCAAGTTAACTAGTTCCTGGAGGTGTCTGGTTCCAAAGCAGAAAGCTTTAGGTTATGGGCTGTGGGACCACCTATTAGCTGGTGTTCAGAGAACTAGCAGGGTGGCGATGCTGTGCTGTTTCTTGTTTCCAGCGTTCACCTAACAGTTCAAAGTTAACCATCAGGACTCCCCCAGAGGCAGTCTCAGCGCAGCAGCCTCGGTATGTTGGTGGACAGGCTGGTGGACTTGGAGATGGTCACTCACTGTAACTTCACGGGAGTGATTGGACCACTTAACCTGCTGTTGAAATTGTACAGGGTTCTCCATTCAATGTTGCATCTTTAACCCATGTGAGTATTTTTTTTTTTTTTCAATGGAGATCCTAATGCTTCTGTGGCCAGTGTAATAAAAAAACAAAAAAAATCTTGATTTTTTTCACAGTTGCATTTAATGTAGTTGATGGACCATTAAAAGCCATTACTGCAGAGGGAACAAACTTGGAAGTCTTCCTTTTCCCTCAAAACTCTCTTGTGTACTGCACTGTGCGTACTCTTATCTTCCCTAAGCCCCTGCAGGAAAATACAAGGCAATTGCTAGAAAATTAAATGCAAAGCAGAAATTAAGGGTCATGCCTAACTGATTAAACATACTTGATACGACTGCTTTCTCTTTAAGTAATACGGTGATCATCAAACCCTCCTCAACCAACTGAAAGACATAGGTGTGGTACTTCCTCACTCTGTTCTGCTATTGTAGGTGTGAGCTACTTGGTGCCACATGGTCCTGAAAATCAAAATAGTGATGGAGATGGAGCAATCCTGGCAATACTAAATATTGACATCTTTCATGAGGTGATGACAATAGGAAGCATGGCAGGGTAGTAGGACAGAACTGGGTCTTGGTTACTAAATAGTTTGGTTGTTGTCAGTTCTCTGCTAGTCTGATTCTTCCCTAGAGGGTGAGCAGGACGTACAGGGTTCACTTTTCTTTAGGCTATTTTATATGTAAGAACTGTAGCCACTGTGCAGGCTGAAGTCTGCTTACATCAAGCAACGGACTCTGCTGGTCTAGCTTAGAGGATGAAACTTCTGTTTATGAAGATTCTTGATTGCATATTGGCTCAGCTATGTCTAGCTGATTGAGATGACACTGCACTGAATTGAAGTGCATTAATTTGCATCTTACTTTTGGACTAATCAAGAATAGCTGTAACTACCAAGTACTTGATTTTGTCGCATAGCTGCTCTGAAGCATAAACTTTCTGTAGCGTGCGTGCGTTACCTTTTACTTAACAAGAGTGAAAAAAGAGCGCATTTCCTAGCTTGGTTTTTCTGATTTGAATTCATTTTTTGCTTAGGGTGGTATTTGGGGCTAATGGGTTGGCCTCATGATGACAAATCCACAGTCTGTGGTGGATGTTGATTGCTACCAGTAAAAGGAATTGTTGGGAGCCTGCCAGAACATTCAGTTATCTAGCTTTTTCCAGGTGTGTTTTTGTTTGTGAATTCACTTACTTTGCTAAATCCTTCCTAAGGGCTTTCTCGGAGATTCAGATGCTGTCTGTAATCTTATATATCAGTTTATAAACACATTTAATTAAAATCTGTATAAGGATCTAAGGTTTACAGATAATTATAACTGTCCTGCAGCAAATGAGAAAGATGCCTGACAACTTTGCATGGGTGGATAAATGGAAGTAGACTTGTTAAAGCACAGAAGAGAAACTTAATCTCACTGCTTGTCCTCTAAATTGAAACTAGAAGCTCATGGCTTACATGTGCTGCATCAGTTCACATTCTGAGGCTGGAAATCCTGCAGAGATGAGCCCAACCAAGGAATATGCCCCACAGTGTGTATTAACAGGGAATCTGGCTTCCGATGGGTGGCCACGAGCCCCTTGGAAGAGGTGAAGCGTTTTTGACCTTTCGTGATCTCAGCAGAAACTCCAGCCCTAGGCACAGGGCTGAGACATCCAGATGGTGACAGACTGCTAGCACTTGGCCTAATTGTAAACGGGGAGGGAGTTCAGGATGAAAATCTCATCGGAGTGAATCATGCCTGGTAGCAGTGGTAGAGACCCTACGCAGAGCTACAGCTGCTGACCGCCTCTTCCAAGGGGCATTGTAGGGTGCTGAGAAGCCAGCCAGGCTTTGCAGGGAGGATGCTTGTCTCTCTGGGAAGCAACAGGATGGCTTGGGAGGAGATGTGGACCTATGCTTTTAAAATCTGGGTGCGTAAATCTGAGCCACTTCAATGCTGAGGCAGTTGCAGAGCTACATCCTCCCATTGTGTCCATGGAGAACAGAGGTTGGTAATGCTTTGTGATTAAATTAACCCTTTTGTAGAAGAATCACTTTGGTCTTTCTATAAACTATAGGGTAGTCCTCCTTTGGTCACAGCGAGGCCAATGCAAAGTCCCATGGTGCCTTGTCCTAAAAAAGGCGATCAGTGGGAGTAGGTTATCCTGGAAATCTTGGTGGACTTCAGAGCTGTTACTACCATGGTCTTGTGGTTGATCAAAAACCTGAATGTAATAGCCCAGGTGACTTTTTCAAATCCCACGTTTCTGTGGATGCTACTTCTAGCTGATGGCAAAATGCCAGTGGATGTTGGAGCTATCAGAGAGCAGAAAGCCTTTGGTTCTGAGCGGTTTCTTTCTCTGTAAATCAAAGGAATGACAGCTTTTTTGAGTAGCAGTCTGAGCACTGACTTTAAATCTGAGCTAAAGATTTAAAACCTGGGTACCCTGGAATGGCTTATTTCTTCTTTGTGGAAAAAATGAGTAAGAAGGAAGGATGCAAGCAGAGAGGGATAGTAGCTGTAGTGTTTGTAGGTATGTTGTTTCTCTGCAACAACAAGTTATATAGGGAGGCATAATATTTTGGTTAGACCAGCTGGAATTTCACAAGATACAGTTGGAAAAGGCGAGCAGACCTTTGGGCACATGGTCCTTAGGAAGGAACAGCTATTTTTGCACTGCACGGGAGGGATGAGACACGAGGAGCCCTTGGCAGGAAGAAAGAAAAAAAAAAAGAGGGTGTGAGTATCAGAGGAGGAGGGCAAATCACAGTTTGAAGTGTAGCAGAAAATGATCTCAGCCTGTGATCTCAGCCTTACAGGGTGAGACTTCACACCCGGGTCTTTTTGTGACTGGGCACTGCTGGTACCTGAGAGGTGGCAGTGTGGACAGTGCCGGGTTTAGTGCTCTGTGGGCACCATGCTGGTTTTAAGTGCTGTGTTCAACTGAAACCTCTTCTGATTCCTGGTGCTTCAATGCTCAGGAAATCTGTCTTCCGTGGAAAGGAGCCGGTGAAGACAGGAGGCTTTCTTATTACATGAGACAAAAAGCTGTGCTGGGAGACCTTACAGAGTAGCCAGCACTGCTTACCTGAACACCAGTCATCTCCACTCCAGCCCCTGGTCTAGCAGACTGGAAAGCTGGACCTCTTGTGTTGCAGGTGAGCCTGCTGACTGCCTGGCTTTTGAGGCATGGAAGAGAACTGCAATCTGTAGTCCCAAATCTAACAAGTGAACTATGACAAAGGATGTTGTATGATCTGAAATCTGGTGGGTGTAGTAGAAAAATGCAGTAAAGATTTCTTAGAAATAACCATTCTTTTTTGGTTTATAGTTAAAATAGAGACTCATTCTATGATTCCACAATTATTTTTTGTAATTTTAACTATTTAAAAGACAAACCCAACCCACTGATACATCTCTGTACTGTAATATGTCACTGCCTAATGGCATGTGCCTTCCCGACCTCTAATCTCAACCAGTTCTCCTTTAGAAGACTGAAGATCGTTGTTTACTATGCAATTTTACACTTACCTGATTGAGACGGGGTTAAAGGGGGCTTCTGTAAATGCTTCTGAAAAGCATTCATTTGCTAGCTACCAATAGAAGAAAGGTTCAGAGCTGTGTGCATGGTCTTGTGCTGCATGCGTTCACCATCTGTGATTAATCTGGATTAAAGAGGCCACACATGCAAGAATTTAATTGAGGCACTTTAACCATGTGAAAAGCCTCTCTTGGTGTTTTCTAGTAGTTCTGAACTCAAAGGTGTTACTAGAAGATCTTGATTCTCTGAAGTACATCCTAGAACTGCTTTACTTCTGGTGTAATTCAGATGATAAACGCTATAGTCACTATAAACATCAGATGGAAGGCAATAAAGGCAAGTATGATGTACTAGGCATTTAGTAGAAGACCATCATGTAAAGATGCCTTGCACACAGTGAGTTGCTTAATATGTCTATATAGTGAAAAGTACAGCATTCTGTGTAAGAAAGGAAGTGATTGGCATTTCTAGATTTGTTTCATTAGTCTTTATTGGGAGTAGTAGGTGTTAGTAGTATTTAAAGCTAGGCAGCATCCTGAAAAATCAGATGAGTCAAGAGGTTCTGAAGGATTCTGCTTCGTGTTGATGGTTAGGGGGAAGATGGAGCCAATCACTTGATGTAAAAGAATATTGTCTGGTCATCTAGAAATAATTCTAGAACACTTTCATATGCTGTTAGCAGATAATACTGTTGTTGAAATTTTAATAATGGTTTTCTTGGTATGCCCGGTGAAAAAACATTGCTTCCATGAAAGACTTTGAAATCTTGGTTACAGTTAGGTCTCTTGCATCCTACAACCAAGAATGGGAGCACACGGGGCAAACTGGAAGAATTATGTTTGTAGTACAGAACTCTGTTTAGTAAAATATGGAAAAAAAAAATTTGAAGGAAAAGATAAACTGTGTTCATAGACATAAAATGCAATTCATGTCTGCTGGTCTCATGTGAGACGGTCGCATCTTTCATTATGAATGAGGATGGTTTTAATGGTATCTACTAGAGCTTAAAAGTACTTCCCTCCCCTGTCAGATTTGAACGTTGTTACAAAATGCTGTATTTGGAGATGTTCAATAAACTCTACCTTAATTAGTGATTCAGATATCAACCAGGCAGAACTGGTGTCTTGAATGATGTCCCTGTCTAGAATCCAGAGGACTACCACTATGTGATACTTGCATGCAGCTTTCAAGATTCAAGCTGTTGTGAGGATGGCCTCTACATGCCATGGACAGAGTACAGGAGCTGGCTCACTTAAACTCCATCATGCTACTCAGGTTTATGGCTTTTAAAAGAGAAATCCCAGGATTTTTATTTCTATCCAGAAAGAAGGCTCTAGCCTGGCATGTAGAAGCTTCCAGAACTTGTACGGATATATGAGGCAAGGAAAATATTAATCATTACTTGGGAGGCATCATTGAGATGTCACATTTTGTAGTTCTTAATTTTATGGCTCATTTCTGCCTTTTTTGGTATTACTTCACTGTTTATTTCTGTAAACTCTTACGTATTCTTAATGCTTCTTCTGATTTCTTTCCTTAGGAGGGAAATAAAAGTTTTGACAAGGATTTTGAATTAGGTGCCTCTTTTTCCTAATTGTGGCCCAGGTCTCCAAGATGTTCTTCACCACTGAAGCGTTAACATATAGGTCAAATAAAGAACATGATTCTTCTCCTGTTCCATGTGACACTTGACTTTGTTTAAAAAAACCCTCTATTTGCCATCAGTTGCTCTTTTTCCTTGTTTGTTTAGAGGGGTTTTTTTATGATCAATTTTTCTTTTTCCTGAAGGAATAGCAAAGATGTCCTTGTTGATTTGGTACACTGGAGGTTGGTTGGGGGTAACCAAAATGAAAGTGCTCCCTATCAGCCATACAGAGAATTGAGACTCAAGCAAGTCATGTTTACAGCACTCTGCTATGCTTTTATTTATTTATTAAGAAAACAGCCTTTTCTTATGTCTGCAAATCAACCATCCAAGCTACTGATGGTTGCTATTTGAAAATGGTTGCCAGCTGATAGGGAATCCACTTCAGAACGAGAACATGAAAAAAGGTTAAAAGGCAAGCGCAGTGCTGGCAACAGACATCAAAGATCTTATTTTCAGCTGGATATTTAGATATGGAAAACAAATTTAGTAATAGTTTACTCCTGTTTATAAATCTGAACATGAGTCAACAGTGTCATGATGTTGCCTCAAGGAAAGAGGAGGGGTGAAGTGTCTGAGACTTAGTTCATAGGATGATACGATTCTGCTTTTGGCTGTTGGTGAGGCTTGAGCTGAGCGCGTTCCCTTTTGACACTGAAACTCAAGAAAAATGAAGGCAACTGAAAATGCAGATTACAGCAGCAAGAATAACCCAAAGCTGGAAAACAGAACCTCTGAAGAAAACAGTTCTAGCAATGGAGATTTAAATGAGCTATTCCAGGCATCCCAAAAAAAACTTGTTCTGAATGTGAGGATGCTACATATCAACACGAATTGCCTTGACAGTTTGAAACACCTCTGACATGAGAAGTTTTTAAGAACAGGGCAGATATTTGCTGGAATTGGTTTAGAGAGAAGCTCCACACTGGAAGTGAGAGATGGGAGGGAAGAGGGTACCTTTGGACATCTGCTCTTGTTTCCTGTGATTTAAGACCTGAGGCTGTGTGAAGCTGTGTTTATATCCCTTCCTTCTCATATGTGTGGCTTTTAGTGTTTTTATTAATGAGTTAAAGGGCTGGAAACAGAACATCAGACATAAGCAGTAAGTGAAACCAGGCTGTGTATTGATCTGCATGAAAACAGTAGTTATTTCAGTAAGAATATAAAAATTATATATGTAGGAACAAAGGAATATAAGGTACATTTACAGGATAGTGAAGCACTATTTTAAGAAGCATCATTTCTGAAAAGAGCTTGGTTATCCACTTTAAGATTTTTTTTTTTTTTTCCTGATTTCTGTGGTAAAAGGGCCTGCTGTAACCAGTGGGTATATAAGATGGGCATATACATTTGGGACTGATGTGATTGCAGCCAGAATACAATTTATGGCTGGTTTCCACAGTGGAAGAGACACGGGGAAAGGCAGGGTTCCTAGAAGAGGCATATAAACACGATAGGCTGGAAAATAATATTGCTTGCAAACTCTGGGGGCTTGGAAGGGAAGTTCATTTCATTCAGCTGCAGTCTCCAGGAGCTTTCCCTTATCAAAGCGGTGAAATTAAGCTGTGTGATGTTAAAGGTGAAAGAGCCTGCCAGGCCAAGTCACAGCAGAACTGGAATTGTAAGTAAACAAAATGGTAGCAATGAGCATGGGGGGGGAAAATAGGAATTTGAGGGTAGAACTTCCCTGGAAACATTGCAATCAAGATTGATGGAGGAAGTTTTTTCTCCCCTATCCAAAAAACCAAAAAGCCGTAAGCCTTAACCCAAAAGAAATAATTCATTGGAGTCCTCTGGCTTGTGCTATCAAAGAGATAAGACTTAGATGATTGCATTGGCTCCTTCTGGCTTCGTAATTTATTTTGCAAAATGATGGGGGGGTAATTGAGAGATTAGCAGCTCTCACAGGAGTGGAAGGAGGGCTTTTCCATGACTGGCACTCTGTAATCTCTCTCTGAAAGTGTCTTTTTCAGTCTCTGGACCTGTTCTTTTTAGATGATTAATATTTCTATTGATTTTTATGTCAGAGGACCGTCTCTTACCCTTTTTCTTCTCGTAGCAGTGAGAGGACTGTTCAGTTACCCTCTAGCGAATTCCTCTCTACTCTTTTACTTGTGGGGTTTTTGGTTTTTTGCTCCAATATTTGTTTCATTTTGTCCAACAGCAAAGTTTCCGGAGTCACATAATTACTGACTCCAGTTTCTTTTAATTCCTTGTACGGCTAGAAACTTCCATCCAAACGTATCCTTCAGGTTGCAAAATGTGAGGAAAAAGTGGAAGCAGTTGGTGGCGTGGATACTTTTCCTGTTAAACACACCATGAACTTATTTTGGGATAGAGGAGGCTTGGCTTATGCTTCCCGTATTTGTTAACCCTTTGGAGATAGAATAATGAAACTATACATACTGCACATGGAGGGAAACAGCAACAGCAGGCTATATAAAAGAAAGTAGGTGATGACAAAGCAGGAAGATTACTGACTTCAAAACGATCCTGCCGGCAATCTTACTGAGCTGTGGAGAGCGCTCTGCAAATTTGAGTGTGTCTGGAGTTAGTGATCGACAGCAAAAGTCACTGGGATGGTTGGGGGCTGTGGCATATGGGGTATGAGGAAAGCTGGAGGAAGTTAGGCTTGTTCAGACTGAAATAAAAGAAACAGGGTTGGGGTCAGCGTTCCGCCAGCCAGAGGGGGTTTGTAGAGAAGACAAGTGAGACCCTTCTCGAAGGTGCACAATGAAAGGGCAGCGTACGCAACAGGGAAAATTCCATTTGTGTGCAAGGAAAAGCT
Organism: Todiramphus chloris collaris; assembly: GCA_025345505.1. NCBI lineage: Eukaryota > Metazoa > Chordata > Aves > Coraciiformes > Alcedinidae > Todiramphus > Todiramphus chloris. The sequence continues at coordinate 6,028,572 of JANVCC010000261.1, forward strand.
TTGGCACCTCGGTTGTGGGTAAGGCTGGGAAGGGGACCTAGAGTTGCCTTGGAGTCTTCATCCTTGGACCCTTTAGAGCCTTGATGGAACAGGGTGCTGGGATCCACCCTTGAGGCTGGTGTAGCTTTGAGCGGGAGGTTAGACTTTGTGACCTCCTGAGGTCCCTTCCAAATTAAATTACATGATATCTTAAGGACATTACAGATTTGTCCTGGAAGGATAGAACTCCCTTCCCTTTATTTCCTGCTTATTTCTAAAAGCTGAATCTGTAATCTGTAAACCTTAGCTTAAGTTGGAGAATTATATTCTGATGTTTATTTCATTTTATGAGATGCTGTTAGGAGTTGGGCAGCGAGGTAAGGAAAGGAATGTAACCTGTTTTCAGCACCTACAGTGCACTGGTGACATTTCTTTTCCTTGGAAAGGAAGCTCTGTGGGGTACTACAAGGTGTAGTGGTAAGAATTATAGCCATCTAGTTTCTCTGGTTCCCTACCTCCTGAATTATAGTATGAAATTTGGAGCTGATGCTCAGCTTCACTTTTTTTCTCCCTTTTGGGGATGTGTGTGGGAGGTTTTTTTCTCCCCCTCCCTTTTCTTCCTTGTATCACTCCAAAATAGTTCTCTCTAAACTCTACAAATACTGCCAGGAGAAAATTTGGCGTGTGCACATAATTTAACTGTTCACTTATTCCTAATTGACAAGAATATGCCTTCAAACTAAGAATATTCTGGTTTTGCAGTTTGTTGTAAGGTTTATTTTGTATCTAATTTGTGACTAATTGGTTATACCATATGATAACACTATTTTGAAATCGGATGCCTCAATTTTTTTGTTTTAGTTTTTTACAATTTTGTTAATTTAAAGGAACTTTTCTGCTTGGCTGTTGGTGTTTTCTGGACACTCCTATTAATGTTTGAGCCTAGTAAGGGCAGTAGGTCTTCAGTTCATAGCTGAGGTTCACTTAACAGATGGCCTTCCTTGGCTTACTTGCTGGTTCTCCTCCCCCTCTCTTCCCTTCTCTTGAGAGAGGTCTCGGTGCTCATGGCTGTTAACTTGTGGAAACTGGATCCTACTGGTTTAAGCCCTTGTGCATCCAAGCTGAGAATGCTCATGCTTATTCTGAGCAGTTGTCCTGATGCACAAGGTTTTCTTCCTTCTTCAACCTCCTTGTTTTCTTCCTTCCAGGAAATTTTCCCCACCCCTCCAGGTTTCCTCTTAGGCCAGTCAGACACCCATGCTGTTTTTCAGGAGGTGACCAGGTAGGAGCTTTGAACAGCCTTTTGCCTCATTTTCATGTCATCTCCCCAGTATTATCTGTGTGCTTAAACTTTATGGTTGTCAAATGTGATGATCTTGCTATACTTGAGCCCTCAGCATTTCCTTTTCAGTCTATGTGGTTCCAGAGATCCCTTAAACTGGGTCACAAGTTAGTTCCTTGAAAAATCTTCTTTGTGATCAAGTGGACTGAGGCTTCGGGCAGGGATGGAAGGAGTGGGCTTGGTGGCTCGCTGGGATAGATGCCAAATAGCTTCCTCTGAATCCTCACCTCTCTTCTCCCCATTCCTTGTGGTACAGTAGATACTGCAACTGTGCTAACCAGGGTGGATTTTCCTTTTTGTAGCTCAAGAGCCATGTTTTCCAAGCATTATAATTTTTCATGAATTTAGTTCCTTCTTAGATATAACCATTAATATCACCAATCTCTTTTCTTCTCCTTTTTCTGTTTTCCATTTTCCATCTTCCACAATTTCTTTGTTGCAGTGCTGGTAATGACACTTCCCAAATTGCTTAGAAAAGATAAAATCAAATCAACTCTCTCTCAGGGCAGAATCTCCCACAAGAGTGAAACCTAAAGTCTTGACCCATGTTTCATAGCTCAGAATATAGGGATCCTCCAAAAGGTTAGGTTAGCCATATGTTCTCCAAGGGAGAGTACGTGAAGGGCTAATACTGTGCTTGGGCACGTTTGGGCTCAGAAACATAAAGCTGACATGTACCACTTTAAGACAAACTTCTTAAATGAAATCTTAGTGTTCAGGAGGAGTTGGTGTGGCATGCTGCAACAGCTCTTCGCTCCATCACACCTGCTTCTCACACCAACATCCAGCTTTGAAGCAAATGGCAAAAACGTGACATCCTGAACTTTGGTGCTGAGCAACAAATTCCATCCTGCTTAATGAAGTATGAACAGAGATCTCCTGCTGATCGTGGTTTTCTTTGCTTCAAATTAAAAGTGGTTTTTTTCTGTTTATTGTACAGCACTTGAAAAGTTATTTTAGTGAGCCAACAGTCTAACTGCTTTATCCTTTACCAGCCTGAACTGCTCTCAACTATTCAGTATTAACCGGACCAAAAAGTGCTATCTCAAAACAAACTGAAGTATAGCTCTACCCAGGAAAGCCATGGAAACACATTTATTTTTTTGTTCTTCAGCTGGAAGCAAATGTTCTGTTCTCATACCATGCAAAACTGGAATAGATTCAGGTCAGGCAATTAATACTCATTCCTTGAGACTCCTTGACAGTTTTAACTACAGTCACTCCCCTCTCCAGCCCACTCTTTTCACTTCTAACTATGAGAATGGGAATTCCTTCATCTTTTGGGAATTGCACTTGCATTTCTCTGAGCCTCAATGGATAAAAGTCTGTTAAAACTTTATCTGAGTGGAACACATTTGGTATACGAATTGTATTCTTGGGTTTTGTGATACAAAAATACCAGTGCTCACCAAAAATGGCTTTTGCTGGGAAGTGTTTTTACTGGGTTATTGTGGGCACTTTTATCCTAATCTCTGTATTACTAAATTTGTTACAGGGAATATTAATCCAGGTGAGTCACAGCAGATCAGCAAGGCTTCCTTGGCTATGATCTAAAATGTCACTGATAAAGCCTAAAACCTTTTCCTTAGGCAAAAATGCAGCCATCCACTAGTCTGCAGTGGATACCAATCAGTCTTGTGCAAACAGACACGTAATGCCTTCCTCTCTGACCTTCACTGACCATCTGATTAGAAATCTGTTTAGTACATTAGCAACTGTCTCTGCCTAGAAACCCAAGAAATGCCCATGGAGAGTGTTTGTATAAACTACCAGGCATGGAAAATATTACATACAATTTTTTTACTAGTCCTTAAGTCAGGATGTGGCATTACACCCAAAGGAGACGAAAAATCAGTTATTTGCTTTCTTCATTTCAAATTTGTCCTTCTCTCGCCTGTGTACGATTTGAGGGTTCAAGTGGCAGCAGAAGAGTTGAGAAGGCTGTATTGTGCTGAACAAAATGAGGGCTGTTCTCCAAAACCCTGTTCCCTGCTACACAGGGTCCATCTATACTGAAGGAAAAAGAATAAGTAACAACAGATTAGTTGTGCAGGGAACCACAAAACACATTGCCTGTATGGAAGAGTCAGGCCTCCTCTCAACGTTGAATTCAGCTGCTGCTGGAAAGGTCTCCCCTCCCCCTGCAGTGTTGTGTGAACCAACACCTTTTTCTTTTCTTTTCCTTTTTTTTTCCCCCCGCCTCTCTTTATAATGTGTGTTACAGAGGTTTAATGTGCTGGAGCTGGTTGGATATTTTTCTCATTAAAATTTATGTTTTGAATAGTTACCAGGTCAGCAAACTGGCTAAACAAAAAGGAGGAGGATTTAGCAGAGTCTAAGCCAGCCATTTACAACTAAATCTCTCGGGGTCTCTAATCACTAGTGAATCTAACTATCACTTTGATTTGAAGGGAGATTAAGGATTAGAAATATTTTATAAATCTATTTTTAACTTCAGTGCTGTTCTACAGAAGCGAAGGATTCAGTGCAGCTTTTTCACCCTTTCTTCCCTCCTGCAGCAGTCTGGAATGATTTAGTTGGATAGACTGAAAAAATCTGAAGTGTCTCTACTCTGGCCATACCCAGTGCATGAAAAAGCTGTCAGTGGTGTGGCCAGTAATGCCTTGATACAGAAGAAATTTTGCTATCACAAAATGGGGTCATGGTAAGAAAGGGTTTGCCTGGGAAACTTTTGATTCGTACAAATCGTGGATGGTTATTTTCAGCTTTTTTTTTGTGTCTTTAAACCAAGTCTGAACACTTATGCCCTGGTTCCCACTGAGAGTGGCCTCTGTGGGGTACTGCAAGTCCTTCACCCATCACTCCCAACTTGCTGTTTTGTCTGTCAGGGGAACGTCCCGTGCTGTGGTTTGCTGTCATCCTCCTAGACAGGGGGATTTCAAATGCCAGTAGAAGCTGCCAGGGCGAGTCTAGGTAGGGGGAATCAAGTGTTTGGATACAAGGTGGTGGACCTGCCTTCCCCTACTGTATGTGTGCTTTGCCTTTTCCAAACTTCGGGGTAGCCTGTTCTAGTAGTGAGTGACTTTGGGAATCTGTCCCAGAGAAGCCCTGTGGATGCACAAGCAGCATCCTCCCGTTCCCCCAGGACACTGCACCTTTTCCTCCCTTCCCCTCGGTCATCTCCACCGGCTGCTCGAACCATTTTGCTCTGCTAGGTAAATTCACAAAGCAGAAGTGGGGTCAGGGGGAGGCGTGATGCCTCCCATTTCTCTGAAAGCTTCATCATGATTTGCTGCTTTTTTAAATACCAAAAATAACATTCTGAACTGATGTGTAAATGTTAATGAAACCGAGCTGGGGTAAAGGTGCTGAGGTTTGCCTGGAAATGCCATCTGGAGATCTGTCAGCACAGGGCTTGTTCTTTGTATTATTCTTTCAACCTGCTGTAAACAATTTCAATGGCTTCTGGATTTCCCCTTGATATACAAATGAATCTTCAGTGCTGATCCTCCCTCTGATTCTCCGTATCAGTTCTGATGCCAAATGAAAACAAAACTCCCTTCTGTGTAATAGCTCAACTGCGTCTCTGCTCCTGGGGGACTAGTCCTGGCAGGGAAGGAAGCCAGCCCTCTCTCTGCCACCAGCCTTCAGCAGTTTGTCAGGTCAGAGTGCAGAAAGTCAAGGTGGAGACCTGATCCTTGAAACCTGTCTCCAAGGCACCAGCTCTGGCACCCCGGGCAAGGCGAAAAAAGCAGGGCAGAAGATGAACTGCAGCTTGCCCCTTCCACAGCTTTGTATAAAGCCTTTGAACCCTTGCCCTAAGGGGAGCCAGGGTGCCCCTGCAAGGCAGGGGGCTTCCAACAATGCTCTCCTTGTGCTGCCTGGCTTCTCCAAGCGCCGCGGCATCTGGGATTATCCTCTAAACTGCCTGGTGAGAAGGAACCCCCTTCTGGTGTAAGAATGATTTCCTACTCTTGCTGATGGATGAAGCTGAAATAAAGCAGTTTAATTTTTAGAAAACTGTCGACCCTGAAAGGATTGAGCTATTATTTTAATTAATGTAATAAGCAAACACTACTTGGAAATCATTAAAAGAACATACGCACAGCTCCCCATCCTGCTGTCTGACATGTATTGATGAAACTTTTCTTGAACCAGAGGGATGCAGGTTAATTTTTTCCTGCTAAATTGACGGCAGCGTGGGCAAGACGTTTTGCTGTTGCTTTCTATTGCGCTTCCGTCACCAGGAAATTTGTAGTCAAATACAGGCTATTAGTGTAAGTGTGGGTGAATGTTGCGAGTGAACATTCATAATGAACTCCTCGCGGGGGGTTGAAATGAGAGTTGGCAGAATCAATTTTCAGCTATCCCGGTTTTCCTTAGTCATGCTGACCTGTTGAAACTCTTGCAGGTCCACCTTGAAGCTCGCAAGGTTGAGAGGGGGCAGCTTATGTCAAAAGGCTTCTCAGATGCATAATGGAAAGTAGAAAAGAAAATTGTACTATACAATAACTGGAGATTTAAAGTTTCAGCATATATAAGCTACATATGCGTATGCATTTCCTGCCCTGCTGGATTTGAAGCTGTGGCTTGAAATTTGCTTCCTGGATTCATGTGTTCCCTGAGTGTAAGGCTATAGAATCAGCTGGTCTGCCTCAAGGATTGCATTTGGAGCAGTTCATTTTTTTTATGCGTATACAGTTCTGACTGCAGGAGAAAGATGGGGTTTGTAGCAGGGATGTGAGGCCAGATTGAACCTGCTAACTCAAATGAAACAGAAGACGGGCAGCGTGAACTCAAGTTGCTCACCAAGGTGTAGGGTTGTCCAACCCTAGTTGGTGGCACTGAGCGAGCACGATGCAGACATCCCTTCTGTGGGCATCAAAGCACTGGGAAAGTATCTTGGAAAAATTCTGCTGCAGAAAAGAAAGAAATAACTCTAAATCTTCAGATCTGTATGGAGGGTGGAAAAGTTTAACCAAGTTTCAGAATACAGAACTATTCTGTATGGTCGGTGAAGCAGGTTTCATAGAAAGTTTAAGATCCTTTGGAAAGAGGCTGCTGGAAAAAATGGGCAAGCAAATGGCTAGCATGAGGTAAAATGCAGATGAGTATCAGGCTTGCAAGCACAGAAAACCCACTTTTCAATAGTGTAACGACTTTGTAAAATAACACAGCAAGCATTTTTGGGGATAAATCCCTACTCACATGGTTCTGCTTAGTATAGCTGGTGCTCAGCTGACAGGAGCTGGAGCTCTCTGCATTGCCCAGACCCTCAGGATGGGCAGGGTTCTAAATCTCACTGTGCTTCGTGTTGCTCAGTGACAGCAGGTGGAAGGTGATGAAGATGGCAGATGAGCTGATCTGTGGTGTCATTTCTTTGTCTTTACATCACACGTGTGCAATCCTTATACCTGGTTTTCTCAAGGAGACAGCCAAAACTAGCAAGATAGCACCACAGAGTCAGAGGAGTTGTTTAATGAAGGCTGAGACCCTAAGTAATTATGGACCTGAAGGATGAAAATGAAGAAGATTCAGGATATATATTTTTGGGGAAAAAATTCTGATTATTATTGCATTGCCCTGTTGCCTTTACCTGTGAAGAAGGAGTTGTCATATTCTAACTTTTTTTAATGTGTAGAAGTGGAACTCTGCTATAAGGTTAAGGCAGATGACCCAACACTTGCTCTTTAGCCCTCACTTCTTTCCGTCAGTGCTGCTTGAGTTCGGTCCTGGAAGTGGAATCAGCTTTAATAAGGGAAACGAAAATCTTGTTTTCAGACAGATGTTGGCTATGAAAAGCAGAAACATGTTAGAAAGCTTGATCTGATGAGCTGTACATATGGTTTAACTTTTCGGTAGAGAATGCAATTAAATTGTCTGGCGATCGTGGATTAGTCCATAGTGCTTTGTGCTGTGATCTTGCACGAAGATCTTAAGTGTGTGGTTTTGGTATTTCTGGTATATGGAAGCTGCTAGTGCTGTAGCTTTTCTGTTGTGAGCGATTGGTCTCTGGCTCAGTTTATTTACTAATTAAACTTCCTTTTTTCACCAATCACTAGAGTGATGTGCTATGTGGTCATAGATAAACTCATCCTCTATTACCCTGGGAAGAATGCTTTTTAACTTTCATTTTTCTCAATATTAATACTAACTCCAAAGCTGCTTTTTTTAATGTAGAAGAAAAAATCATTGAGTACCATAGATTTTGGTGGTTTTTTACTGTATATTTAATACATCTTTTTGAAGTATGAAGTAATGCAGCTAAAAAAGGAAGGAAGGGACCTTTTTTAGGAAATGACTGCTTCAAGAACTGCAATTGATGTCATTTCATCTGTGGATATCCTAACTGTGTCTTTGCCTTTCTACTCCCTGTGTTCAGAAATCTCAACTGAAATTGTCACTTTCCTGAAAGGAACATTAAGCTGTTGGATAAACTTTTTCAATGCTTTGTGATAACTCGAGCAAAGAGTTGTCTTCTGCCTGGTTTGGGGTTTGACTTCTTTTAGCTTGGGATGTCTCAGTTTTCTGGTCGCTAAGCATCATCTGTCTCTCTTCTGACTATCTACAGTAATCAATTTTAAGTGTCTGAAACTCAAATATCCTTTCTCTCCATCCGTGGCATCTTCACAGTCTTAAATCTGTGCGCTAACACAAACTGCTCGGTATTGATTGAGTTTCATTATTCAAGGAATAACTTTTTCTAACTGCAAGCATTAACAGTGTTTTTTCTCTTAATCCCAGGGGTAGATTTAAGATCACCTTCTAAAACTAAAGTTCTTTCACAGAAATTTAGAGCACAGAATTTCTCTGGAGCATTTGCAGCTGCTAATGTTAGTTTGTCTGCTGTGCTTAGGAATCGGTTTGTAATAACATATCTTGTGATAATCCAGCAGCTGGGAACTTGGTGTGCATTCGGAGACAAATAGGCGGCCAAGCACTCTGATAATTACCACTTCACAGCCCTTTGCTGCAAAATGGGATTGGTGCAAAAATGGCTTTCAGCCGGAGATGCCCCAAACCAATAGCAGGGAGAAGGTCTCACTAGAAACACATATAGGATAAAATATTCAATAGCATTTCAGAAAGCATTAGCGAGGCAAAGTACAACTCTTTAAATCATGAATTATCATTTACACGGGTAAAACAAAATCCCCTAAGTGGTCTTCTAAAAACACTTCTGAAACTAAACCACCCCACGTGCAGTCTGTAGCATTTATTTTCTGTTGAGCTGCTTTGGGCAGGGCTGCCTTACTAACTGGTTTTGTTTGGCTCTCAGCAAGCTGGCAGACGTACTACAAGAGAGTAAAAAATTGGCTAGGCACTCTGTTTCTTTATACCTTTTGGATTCAGCTATGCTAATTTGAACTGCCAGAAGAGGGTTTAGATGGGTACTCACCTTATTCAAGGTAATGAAACAAAATACGTGTGACGGAATGCATTCAAGAGAACTGAGGCAGATGCGTATCTCACTTAGATCTGCATTTTAGATTTATCATCTTTGTTGCCTTCTTGAGTAGCAGTGAAAAACTAAACGAAGTGGCAGTACTGAAGCTGTATGCTCTTACTCACCATGTCTGTTCACCCACCTTTGGAGCTCACCCTCTTTCCCTTTTCTTGGTGACACTGTAGCACATGCTGTGAACATATGCCAAAATGCTCGCTCTTAAGAGCTGCTTTCATTCATCTTGAGCTGTTATCGAGAGCTTTGTCTGCTTCGTAGATAAATTGCACAACACTTGAAGCAATGGCCTTTTGTACTGGAAAGCAGACAAATGATTCTGACAGAAACTCAGTTTCCTTCATAGAGAGTGAGTGGAGATGGCTTACCTCATGCAGAATATGGGTGTCAGAACACCTTCTGCTTCTCAGCTGAGGCAGTGATATAAACGTGGCTGCTGATCCTAAACAAAAAAAAAAAAAATCAGAAATGTTTGCTTGCTGCAAACTACTTTGCATGCCTGGTAGATATTCCAATGTTATGCTCCAAAAACTGTCATCCATAAGCTACTACATGTATTTCATTAAGGTGATTTTCAGATCATGTATTATTTTGGCTCTACACTTGTTTTGAATTCTCTTTAATATAGTTTTAGCTGTAGCATAAATGTACCTAACATCAAATACTCTTTGACAGGATACTTGTTGAAAAAAAAAAAAACCCCAGATCTGTGGTGTATTGAAGGCTTCATTTCAGTTCTGAATCACAGAATGGTAGGGATTGGAAGAGACCTCTGGGGATCATCTGGTCCAACCCCTGTGACAAGGCAGGGTCACCCAGAGCAGCATGCCCAGGATCGCATTGTCGAGGCTGGTTTGGGAAGTCTGCAGAGAAGGAGACTCCACAGCCTCTCGGGGCAGCTTGTTCCAGGCTCCGTCACCCTCACAGGAAAGAAGTTTCTCCATATGTTTAGGTGGAACTTCCTGTGTTCCAGTTTGTGTCTGCTGCTCGTTGTCCTATCACTGGGCACCACTGAAAAGAGACTGGCCCCATCCTCTTGACACCCACCCTTTAGGTTTTTATAAGTACTGATAAGATCCCCTCTGTCTTCTTGTCTCCAAGCTAAACAGACCCAGGTCTCTCAGCCTTTCCGTGTAAGAGAGATGCTTCAGTCCCCTAATCATCTTTGTAGCCCCCTCCAGTAGTTCCTTGTTTCTCTTGAACTGGGGAGCCCAGAACTGGACACAATACTCAGACTTGGGCTCACTAGAGCAGAGCAGAGAGGGAGAAGGACCTGCCTCATCCTGCTGGTCACACTCTTCTTAATGCACCCGAATGTGTCATCGAATTTGTTCCAGAAGTAAAGTGAACTTGATTTTCGTATTTGCTTGTATTGCTGATGGTCAGAGCTATAATAAATTGAATTCCTTCTTAAACACTTCTTAAACACATAAGCCAAGTTACTGTCTGCACCAGGCATTTACAATACAGAGTGATAGTACCTTTCCTAAGAAAACAGCCTTTTTAATCACATGGAAGAACATCAACCCCTCCTTTTCACTGCTGATACACAAGTGTAGGGAACTATTTGAGCAACAGTACTCCCATAATTTGAGTGCAATACTTCAGTAGATTCACACCGGGGGAGAGAGGAGGAGGAAAAAAGCTACAAACTCTGCCAGAGATTGTAAAGCACGTGTATCTTCAGCAAGCAAATGAGATACGAGGGATGAAACGGGAAGCTGCTCTGTAATGCACAGACAGCATGTCCGGTGCTGAGCCCAAGCTCTGAAGTTTCTCTGCGTGTTGGTGAAGATGTCAAACTCTGAGGTACGTTTATTCTGCCTCATGTAAAGGCCTGTGAGCTACTAAGGACTGCCTGAGCTGCTGACTCAGTCATTGTTCCTGATTTTCACAGCTCCTCCCATTCAGTTAATTAAAAAACCTGTTCCTGAACAGGAAACAAAAGCACTTTTTATGCAGAGTTCATCTCTGTACATTTTCAAGATTTCTGCTCCGTGAATGCACTTTTTCTTTAGCTTTGCTCACTGCAGCACAAGTGCCTGCCAGGGGCAGTCCTGCCAGCCCCCCTCTCCTTCCCGGGTGGAATATTTCACTACACACCGTCCTACACTCGTGCTGGGGCCCGCGGAGCGCAGGACAGGGTCAGATCCTGATGGGCACAAAAGGCTGCAAGGCAATGAATGGTGCTGGTACTGGGGGTACTCAAGTGGGAGTAGCAGGAGGAAAACCATCTGTCAGCAAAAGAGCAGAAAGCATAAAGGGTGCTGGGTTTGCAACTGCAGACAGTGCCTTTGCACCGCGGCAGAAACACCAAGAGCTTGAGTTTTGGTGAGCGTGGACTTTGAAGCTTTTGCAAAATAAATAAATAAAAGCTGTTACTGAGCACGGCGAAGTTAAAGATTAAGCTCAGCAGTTGGCTGCTATTATTTTAGCAAAAGCCTCGACTTGCCAAGAAATAGAAGAACATGTGTGAAGTTGTTTGGAAAAGCCACTTTCATTCTATCCATTTGATTTTTCTAAGAGGTGGCTACCAAATCCGAAACGCTGTGCCTGGTGTGAATTCACAGGGCATTTGTGGTCGGTGTCTCTGCAATCCATCTTATCACCAAAAATACGCCTTTGCACATCTTAAATTTCCTCCCTGGAACTGCAACTCTTTCCAGTGCTTTTTTTAATCAACAAAGCGAAGTAATACGACTCGGAGCAGGCCTGACACAGAGACTGGAACCTGGCAGCTTCTGAACTGCATGTTGGCTTTCTTCAATCAAATTTTGGTCCTCTAAAATGATTATCCCTCTTTCCAAAATCAGCTGTTCCTCTAAGAACAAAGGCTTCCATCTGTCAGTGTAAGACACCTGAAGGGTGGGTGTCGAGTAGAGGGGGCCCAGTCTCCTTTCAGTGGTGCCCTGGGATAGGCAATGAACACAACTGAACATGGGAAGCTCCACCTCAACATCGGGAAAAGCTTTTCTGTGCGGGTGATGGAGCCTGGACCAGGATGCCCAGGGAGGCTGTGGAGTCTCCTGCTCTGGAGACTTCCCAAATCCACCTGGATCTGTTCCTGTGTGGGCTGCCCTGGGTGCCCCTGCTCTGGCAGGGGGGTTGGACTCGGTGATCTCCAGAGGTCCCTCCCAACCCCTACCATTCATTCTATGATTTTTCTGTTGCCACTGGTGAACAGGATTTCTGCTTTGAATGCTGTCTGGTTTTTACCTTAACCTCAAATACCCTTATTTACTTGCATCCAGTGATGAGATGGATTGAACTACTCTCTGTAGGTACAGTCTATGTTTAAAATACTTTTTATTGGTGCAAAAATCCTGTTCACCTTTTTGAACAAAGACTCCGGAATCAGGTGAATCTGTTCAACTCAGCTGGCACTGAACTTTGGTCCTGAAATATTGCTGTCCTTAGAAAACACTCCAGTTTCTTTCAGGGACACTTCAGTTGAGCAAGAAACAGAAGTTCACTATTTAGCAACCAAAACGGGGAGACTGAAAGGGAAGAAAGGTTTCTCCCTCTGTAGCTTTCCCATGAGGAGGCATCTGCTGAATCAGAGGGAGGATGGCATTGGGTTTCTGTCCTCACTCGGTGCTCGGAGCCGTGCAGATTACAAGCTACAACTGCACTGTTGCTGGAGAGGGGGTCGGCCCCAATGGAAGGAAGTTGTGTTGCTGTGTTTTCTTCAAATCACAGATTTCTAATGGTCACAAATTTTGTTTTAGTAAAAAAAAACCCACAGGATTTTGCTCTTTCTGCATTAAAGAGAACCAAGCCTTACACATTTATCATTCCTACTGAGATCAGTGTCAATCGGTGAGGGAATCCGTGGTGCAAAGGCAGAATTTTCTGGTGCAGCGGTGATAAAATCTGAGCACGCTTGGCTAACCTTTAACAGGTATTCTAATGCAGTCTGTCTGAGCCTGCTTGCAACTAGTAATACTAATTTCTGATGTTAACTGGGAGTTTATTCTCTTACTCTCATCTCAACTTTCTTCTGAGCTTTAATTAAATGCTAATCTATTGGAGACAACCCTGTTCTTTTAATGAATGTATGTCCTGTGACGAGTGTATACTGATGATTTGGGAGGAGATCATCCAGTTAAGAGCAGATCCAAAGACAGATAAAGTCTGTGCTGCTTCTTAATTTCAAATGTATGGGGAAAAAATAGGAAAATCTACTTAAGCTGAGCAATGTAAGATTCTCTCAAGGGACTTGTCTGCCATCCAGTGCCAGATATTGACATATCTGAGTTGAGTTTTCACTCCTTAGGATAGTTTTTTAGCCCTGAATCGGTGTTAATGTAGAAATGAAAGCAGTGTGTTTGCTTAGTAAGACAAGTGATTGAGGGTACAGTAAGAACTGCTGCCATGTCCTTTTTCACCCTTGGTTCTACCTCATTTTCTTTCCCATCTGTGTGTATAGAGAGGACAGCAGTTTTTGCTAGAGGCTTCTGCTAAGTGAGGGATAAGTTGGATTTACCTTCTTATCCAATCTTCCTCTCTGGTGGCAGGCGGTTCCAGCAGATGTTCTCATGGGGATCCTGGATGCTGCTCTGGTAGGTTGGAGCCATTAAGCTCTCAGTGACTCTTACCATTTTCATAATTGAGGTCTAAGTGGGTATCCACTCTGATACCAAGGGAACAGGGCTAGTAGTTGTGTAAGAAAAGCTTTTGCCATCAGGAAGCCGCTGTTGAACATAATCATCTCAGTTCTATTCCATGCAAGCTTTGGGTTGGTTCAGTTGGGGTTTCTGTAACTTTTCTCTCAGTTGATGCCTTTTTGTGCTGCAACCTGGGTAAGTTCTGATACTTACCAGGAGAGCATGCCATCTTCATGTGCATGTCTTTACTTACTCTCTTACGGTTCAACAGGAAACTAGCAACAGCTCTTGTTAATTGTAATTAGGAAAGTCAGATTGTGTGGTAGTCATCAGAGTCCTCTGCATGGTCACTTGAGCGTGTGAACCAACGCGCTGCCTACGGAAAATTGTTGGTGTCTGCTGGCAGCTCATGGGAAAGGAATAGAGTGATGTTAATTACAAGTTAGATTGATGATAACCCAGTGAGTAAGTTAAATCTAGTTAACGTACAGTCCAGACACTCAAACATGTGACCCTGTAAAATGGAACATTTCATTGTGGTAATCTTGTATTTGTGATGATAATAACTTAGGAAACAAAGGTTAGAGGTTAGGCTTGTTTTCCCTGTCTGTCTTTTTACATCATCTGTAACCTAAAATTCCCTCTCATGCAATATCTGAGAGTTAAATCTGCTTTAGGCTATCATCAGTCACCATTTGAACTGATCTTCCTTTGTTATGCTGCCAACAGAAATGAAATTTTTTTACTTGGGTTTTTTTTTGTTGTTATGCTACTTAAGAGTCATAAGATAAGAAAAAAGAGAACGCTAGGCTGTACCATCCCCTTCGCTTTGCCAGCATAGGATTAGAGGTCTAGATTAACAAGCATTGCATTGCTGTGTGGAAAACCTGGTTGGATTCCCTCCCTTGATCCCTCGAAACGGTATCTGTGTGTACTCACGGGTGATGTGTCGGCGTGCTGATGCTCTGCTTCGACAAGTCTTACCACGTTGTGATGCCTGACTCATTCTTCTCTTGGTTGAACGGGTATTAGTACAGCAGTCACAACACTGAGAGGAATAAAGGCATTTAAAGCTTCAAAATCTTCCTAAGACTTCCGAGTATTCGTTCTAAAGGGCTCCTTCCCTGGGCAACGTTGCACAATCTCGATGGGCTGAATGTGCCTTTCTGCCTTGCCCTCTGCTTTGCAGTGCCGTAAGTTTAGTTAGTGAATTCTGCTTCTGTTATGTTTACTTAGATATGGCCCTAGTTCATGTTTGTTCTGGGTTTTTTTAATACATTCCCAAAATTTGCAGAAGATTGGGTACAGATGGGAACATGGGAGGTCATCTTCACCTCTCTTCCTCCCCTCAGGAAAAAAGACTGACAGGCAGCTCTTAAAAAACAGAGCAGTATTTCAAAGTCCATTCAATAGCTATTTCACAGGGATTCTAATATAAGAATCAGTCGTAGCTTTTCTAGTTTGTGGCACAGTCATTATCCTTTGGAAGCTGTGTCCCTAAGATTCTTGTGTATTTTCCTGCTGCATTCTCTGCCCTTTTACAGTTTCCTGTATACCTTCAGCAGGCTACATAAATGCAAAAATTCTTACAAACAGCTCAGAAAAGCTTCCCTCTCTGGCCCCTTAACCTTCTCTTGAGAGCTCTCGGCAGAGAACAGTGGGGCAGGTGAGGGCAAATCTGTACCACTGGGTTGTCTTCCTCTTCCTTTGACTTGAGGGGATGGATGAAGTTCCCATGGTGTTGCATCCGTGGCAGTTGGCTGCCAGGTCTCAGCCTGGAGTGAAATCAGTAGCCCTTTCCATGGGGAACGCCGAGGGGATGGAGCAGGTGACTCCCTGTCCTGTCTCCGGGGGCAGCGGGGCTGGGAGCCTGGCTTCACTACTTCCTTTGCAGACTACTTTCTGCTCCCGCTGTTGAGAACAGTACTCCCTAATTCCATTTACACTTGCAGGTTCTCATCCCTCTCTGTGATGAGGGCTCAGCAGTAACCCTGCTGCAGGGGACGGGAGCAGGCAGGCACTCCGCTCTGGAGAGCTCCGAACAAACTCTGAGCTTCAACAAATCCAGGAGATGAAGAAGTGAAGCAAGACACTGATTTCCCACTCAGTGGCACTTCTACGTGTCTGCCAGACCTCTTCACGTTTACTTAGTGGTAGGTCCCCTAAAGAGCTGCAGTATTAACTTCACACCTTGGTTCCAGTCAGCCATGGAATGGCTGTAGCGAAGAAGAGATGGGTTCTTTTTCTGTTCTTCCTTTTGTTCAGGTCTAGACAGCTACAGCCACTGCCGTGACAACGCTCCTTGCAACAAGACAATGCCACATGGAGGTTCTGTGCAAAGACATAGTGGAAAATGTCCATTTAAATTTAAAAAAAAAACACATGTAGGGCAGAGTGTTAGGATTATATATTAATCTGTTAGTTTGGAGTCTGGTTTGCTGTGCTCACTCTAGACTGGCTGCCTTGTCTAGGGATTAGGTAGGGACAAAATCCTTCTGCCGCGTGCTCTAGTTGATGGGGTGACGAGTGAGACCACAAACTGAGATCACCTCCCGTTGTCCCTCACTGAGACAAATTTATTTCAGCAGCAGACACCACGTGCAGCAGTGTACACTGTTGGCTGAAGACAGTGCAGGTCCATCTGAGAACCATGCAGTGTGCTTTCCAGTTCATGCAGCTGCATTCTCCCTGGTATCTATCAAGCCACCTCTCCGTGCCCTTTGTTATTATGGCTTATTTATGCTGTAGGCTTACGCTCTTCAACTTGGCCCAGTTATAGCAAGGATCATCTTTTTGGGGGGGAAAACATTTCTTTCCTGTCAGCTTGATGCACAAGAATGCTAAAAACTGTAGGCAAAAATTGTCTTTTCCCAAACATGGTATTCTGGCAGGTAGAGAGCCTTTTCTTTTTGAGTCAGCTCTGCTGTTCCTTGGATTACTGAAATGCAGTCAGCAGTCAACAAATAATATGAAACATAAAGCTCTGCAGTACTTTTGCTGCCCTGCTGTGCTGTCTGTGCATTCTTGAGAAGCGCTGGGCTTTGCATACAGCCTCAGAGAGATGTGAGACTGACTAAATAATCAAAGCTGCTGAAAGACAATACAACTCCTGCCTCCTTGGAGAAACACACACCGGCTAACGCAAGGGAGCGGATGTTTTGGTGACCTTCCATGTTTCCTGCTGATGACATGCAGCTACTTTTATGGTTTCTTTTTTTTTTTTTTTTTTCCTTTTTCAGATTTTCTTTTTTGGTATATGAGCATATACGTGCTGTCATCCTTTTATATCAATGACAGTTTGACTGTTCAGTCTATGCACCGTTGCCATAAGGACTTCCTTATTCTGGGCACAGAACAGAAACAGTGCAGGATTCATGTTCCTGTCTTGGAAACCTTATGGACCGCTGGAAATGGATGGATTATTTGGTGGTGAGGAACAAGTCCCTGTAAAAACTAAAGGATTACAGAAATAGCCTGTATGAGGTGGGTTCATGTTGTGAACATATGTAAGGCTGCAAGAAACTACTCAGCAGAAGCTACCCAAAGGCTGGGACAGGAAGGGCAGGGTGATGCCTCTGCTCATAGATGTAGCAGAGCCAGCTTCTGTCAAGAAGGAAGCTGGACACATAATCATCCTGCTCCTACTGGATTTTAGTACTGGGTTTTACTAAATGCCACCATAAACTGGAGGATAAGCCCTGGTTTAGGTTTTTCTCTGCCTTTTTACCTTGACAGACTCATTTCCAGCAGTAGTAGATTTAATGTCTTTGCTGTACGTACCTTCCCAGGGAAATCAGAATTCATAATCTGCAGAGATAATATATACTAGAATGAAACTGTTCCAATACTGTGCCTGCCAGAGGCCAGACGGAAAGATAAAGTGATATAAAGCTCTCAGTAGTTGTTCATTACTCCCTTGCATTTGGCTGCAAAGGGAGTAACCACACCTGCTCAGTGGGCCGTGTAGGTATTGCAGAGCTTTGATCTTTCTGAACCTGGGCTGATTTACTAGAGAAACGTTCCACTTTTCTTTTTGTGCTAGTAAGAGAAAGAGGGATGAACTTCTTTAGGTTTAGCTTCAGATTTTCTTTATTTCTTTTTATTTACATTCCTAATTGATGCACAGTTAAGTTGCCTTGTGATTTGTTTAAGCTTGGTGTCCTGATGAAATCATGCCTTTTGTGCAGTGTAATAAAATTTGACTTTAACATGCAGTCAAGCCAGATTTATGTCCATTTAACTTGTATTTCAGCCATGCTGTCTTTGTTATGGCAGCTTGAATAGAGACTGAGGAGGAACATAGTAAGAAATTGTCTCCTTCCTCCCCCTTAGTTAGATATTTGGCATCTGGCTAAAATGGGTGTTGCAGGCCCCTCTTCAGCCCTTCTTCCTCTCCTTCCAATAAAAAAAAAAGTCTGCCTAGTTCCATGAGGAAAGAAATTTTAAGGAACTGTCTATAGAAACTCAAGTTATAAACCGTCTTTTCCAAAGGTGAGGCATTTTAACATCTATCCTTGGCAGCTTCTACAGACATTAATGCTGCCCTTCTGCTACATGCTTTGGGATCTGTGTGTACTCCTCTGGTCAACCTCCTCATGAGCTGCTGCTTGTTAGCACTGAAGGGACAGATGGCTTGGTGTTTGCTCAGATCAGCCAAAGCACGGGGAGGATGGCACAGATAGCAACAGAGATGGTTCTGAGCATCTCTTTGTACCAAAGCACAGCTCCAGCTGACTCTTTCTTTTTTTTCCTCCTTTCTTCTTTTCTTTTCCCCCCTCCCACCCCCCCCAAGAACATGTGTAGTTCTGCAGTAGATAGCAGACCCTGCTGCCAGTTGCACACAGCCTAAAGCATTTGTTCCATGCTGAGAAATTTGGAACGTCTTTGTAGAAGTTTGGATTGTGATGGGTAACTGGCCTTTTCTTGCCACCAGACTGACTATTGTCAAATCCATACCAGTTGTAGTAAAATAGTATTATTATGTTTCCAAACAGAGTAACTGAAGAACCTAGAATTAAAGATGACAGCCTCATTCAAAGTGCTGGATGGGTATTGTTCGTACAATGTGCTATTACTCAGCGTGTTGTTTGCCTTCCTTGGTGATGCGAATTCATGCTTTGTTACTGTGCCCAACACAATTCCTGCTCTGCGCTGGAGTTCTCAGTTTCTTTCTGAACCAGCAGAAGTTTATCCTTGCAATATCTCACAGTTTCAAAACACTAGGTGGATTTCATGCGGTATCATACTCAACTCCGTTCCGTACGTAAGGGGAGGGTGTTAATTTGGGAGTAACCCCACTGGATTTCGATCTGAGCTGACTCAAACTTGCTGTGGTTTGAGGTTGTTTTGGTTTTTTTTTTTTTTTGGGAACTTAGAGTATGAAATGTGATTATAAATTGTAATCATAGCTTGCCTCGATAGCAACCACGGCTGGGAATCCTGCAAATCGGAGCCCTGGATCCCAACTTGGGCAATCAGTTAGGGTTTCATCCAGGCTGCTCCATCAAAGGTGACACCAATTGAGAAGTAAGCAGGAGAGAGCAACAGCTTCAGGTCAGCCCATGGTGAGCAAACACCATGTGACAACTTCTGTAAAATTTAAGGACATCTTGCCCTTAGTGACTGTCGGTGAAGTACAGTCATTGGCTCTACGGTCTAGAGTAGTAGTTTTTCAGTGCTGTCAGGTGCTTCCTGCTCCTGGCCTGTCCTCACTCCACCAAGAAGAAGGGCTGACTTCACTCAGCTCTCCCCAGCTCCTGAATTGCCTTTGAAGGAAAGTGGGGTGTCTTCAGGGGAAAGATCTGCAGAGCTGGGGAATGCATCATCCTCTTGGCTTGGCTGTGACTGACGGGGCGATCCTGAAACCAGGACTTACATGGACTGTATGGCAAACTGGGGATTGGAAAGTATAGTCCTCCTCTCTTCATCTCCCTTTCCGCACCTTGGGCAGCAGTCACAACATGCTTTCCAGCATCAGTTAACTGAGCACTTCCCTGCTAATTGTCCAGATCCCTGAGCTCAGAGGTGCCAGCTGCCTGGTACCTCTATTGCTTTACACCAAAAGGGGATCAGAGCAAACAGGCTGAGAAATTCAGCTTTATGCTTCCACTGAGTATGTGAAATGTTTTTCCAAATGCTCGTCCACTCTCAGGTTTCCTTTTCCTACTCATACTGTCTGCCAGGCGTAGCTGTGTGACTCCTCAAATTCTTGCTCTGAATTCTGAAGGTACTGTAAAGCCTGTGGAAGAGGAGGTTGCCAGAATTTCTCAAGATCGAGAGTATGTCTACGGTAAAAACTTAAATACCTTCGTTAAGCAATTAAACAAATTTATGGGGGAGAAAACCTCTGGAGCTGCTTGGTGCGTGTGTGTACACACGTGTGTGCACAGCCCTGGCAGGGTGGCAGGACAGGTCTTTCTCCTGGGACATCAGGACTTGCTGGGCTTGTGTTGGTTTTCCTCCTCTGGTGCCAGGTGGCTTGCAGTAGTTTAGTGTGGGTGAATTCTCTGAGCGTGTCGCAGAAGTCTCGAGCCTGACGGGACGTTTAGGGGCAGCGGGGGGTTGCGTGCAAAAATGCTGAAGGAGTGAGAAAATATTTCTGTAGGTGGCTGACATTCTGATGTGTTGGGTGTATTTTAATTAAGTTGAGCGCTGTTTGGGAACAATAATCCAGTGGCTGCATGCATTGCTGATTTTAAAGGATGGTTTCCAGGAGATGCACTAACGTTGGGTTTTGCTCGGCGTTTTTCCTGTTCTCTCCGGTCGTTCCGTACATCAAGCCGTGCTGTGCCGAGGCCAGCCTTTAACTGAGTAGCACTTCACGTTCCTAAATCTGGGGAGGTTGCTCCACTGATTTTAAGTTTGCCATATAATCAGCAAATGTGTCTGTCTGAGCTTTCTGTTATCGCTGTATTCACAAAAGAAAGCTTTTAAACCTCGTGTTGGCAGCGCACAGAGGTGCTTGGTGTGCCTGGTCTGCCCGGGGCTGCTGCCTCTCTCGCAGGTCTTGCCTTTTACAAGACTTTGAAAACAGCCAAGGTTTTCATGCTGGGAGGAGATAAAGCCAGCAAGAAACACTTCTTTCTGATTCTCTTCTGAAGGCAACAACCTTCAAAAGGATTTTAAATGCGTGTGGTTTCATTTCTTATGTTAGTTAAGGTTCTCAAAGGGCTTAGTTTGTGATTAAGGAAAGTTAGGTGCTCTTGCAGTCTCGGGGAAGCCTAAGGGGAAAAGGGGTTTAGCCTAGCAGTTTTTAATAGCTCTTAGATGATGCTAAAAACAAACCCCTTATGTTTATTGTTTTGGGGTTTTATAGTAGCAAGCGTGTTTTCCTTCTGTAAAACAGAATACTAAGGGCCAAAACATGTCATCTGTACAGATACTGTTACACCAAATCAAGTACACAAACACAAATGCCTCCACAGTTACTTACTGTTTCTAGAGAGCATGCAATAAAAGGATCTTTTTTAATTGAACTTCATCTCCGACAAATTCTTTTTGTTCTGACCTGGTGAAACTGGGTGTCCTCTGTGGCAGGTTCAGGAGAACCCCCTGCAATCTTTCATTGTCTTCTTATTTGGCTGCTAATAACTGGAAAAATTGACTGAGCAAAAAGGTGAAGAAGTTGAGCCAGCAGTTGCCACAGTGACAGTTGTCCAATATAAATATCTTACAACTCTTCTGTTTATCATCTGTTTTCAGGGCAGTTTAAGCTGCTGGAACAAGACCGAGATATTAAGGAGCCAGTGCAGTATTTTAACAGTGTGGAGGAGGTGGCTAAAGCATTTCCTGAACGAGTTTACGTCATGGAGGAAATAACATTCAACGTTAAGGTAGTCCCTGAATAAATATTTATCCCTGTCTAAATGATTAACTGTTACAACCTTTATATACATGGCAAGTGAGCAACGGTGCTGTGTGGGAAGTGTGATTTTTGTGACAAACGAGCCTTTAGTGTTCTGCATTTAGTGACAGTGCTCTTTGGGTCATTTCTGCAGGCTCAAATCAAGGGCTCTCCAGTCCAATGGCACGTGGGGGAGCAGTCCTGATGATCCATCCAATAATTCATTTAATTAGGATGCTCCTGCCAGGTTTTAAACAAATGTTGTTTGTTGCCCCCTTTCTCCTCCCCCTCCAGCAGTCTGAATTTTATTCTCTGCTAAGCAGCAGCTGCTCAAATCCCTGTCCAGAAAACCTTATTCTCAGAGAGCGTGTAGGGTGAATTGGTGGGGCTGCTTGTCTCAAAATTCCTGCAGCTGAATAGCATTGTGAATAAAACAAAAACCAAACAAATGAAACCCAACAACAACAAAAAAAGACACGCTTGTTCTCCAGGGGGATGTGTTTGCATGTGCACTACCCTTGGGCTTCTCAAAAGGTCAGCAGTCCCATGAGTGGAAGAGGGCTTGCTAGCCCCAATTGCACTGTACACTGCAGTGGCATGAAACAATGAAGACAGGACTTCTTCCTTGTCCTTCCTCTGTGTGACACTGCACAAGGTGGATCAACTCTGCCAACACAACAGAGTGGCCTTTGGGCTTGTCTAGTTTGCTTCAGTGGATAGGATTAGTAGAAGAGCATCTTAGAGCTGGGATGCAATGGCACAGATCCATATTGTGTACCCTGCAGGGGAAACTGGTTGATGATTGCTCCTGCAAAACCAGTACAGAGTTTCCTGGTCCCATGGGTAGCGAGGTGAGGTTTGTATAGTGACCTCTTAATGGCTTTTTCTCTTTCTTGTGCTGCTGTAGTGGGCGACACAAGCTAGTCCACAATTCACATAGGTGTGAAGCAAGACTGCTGAAGGCCACAGTAAGTGTGAGTTAAGTCATCAATTCATTTAGCAGCACAGACTCAAGCCTTTCAAGACAGTAGTTTTCACTTGTGAGCTCCGTTAACCTGAACCCATAAAGCAGAGCCTTTCAGGAATGAAGGTTACACAGGACAGTTGGAACAATTTGTATGTTTAGGGCACAGTTGGGCAAGTCAAGGCAACAAGAGAATTTCATTTCTACCCAGAAAAATCAGTCTTACCTTGGGACTACTAGCTTTGACCAGTGCTGTGCCATTATTTCTCACTTTTTCAATGACCAAATGAAGACAGTGGCACAGTAAAACATGTGGCTCTGTTTTTACAGGGAGAAACATATTTGTCTGCAGGCTCGTGTAAATGTAAAATGTTGTATCTTGAGTCTAATGTGAGTGTTCTTAAAACTCTTTGTCATATTTAGCAAACTGAGAAATAAGCATAGCTTACTGTTGGATATCAAATCCACTTTTAAAAGGTATTATAGCGATACTTCTTAATGTAAATAGCAGTAATAATAATCCAGGTTTAACCTAGTTACACAGTTATCTTGGCAGCATTTCTCTTGGCAGTTTTTCCAGTTTCATAGAAGTCTATTCCAAGGTTAACATCTTCCAAAAAATAAATGAATTTAACAGGATTTATTAAAGTGTTTAATAACCCTTTACATGCAAGAGAATTATTTACGCTAAAATTTTAATATAGGGGAGATCCTGTCAAACTGATTAGAGTGAAGGGAGGAATATTAAGTACCGTTGATTTCTGTCCAATGCAGTGTGCCTGTTTAAACTCATAAATCCATATTGGAAGGTAACTAATCTGATATAAAAGTGCCTAAAATATCTGATGAAGCATTTAAGATGAGGAGGACTCTGAAGTCTGGGACTTCTTTCTGGTTCTGAAGAAGAAAGATGAGGACGTTTTTATTCTCTGTGCTAAGAAAACAGGGCCCTGGCTTTTGCTGAACCAACAGCAGTAGGTTTCTGCAGTCAGATGCTCTGGTCCCATACAGGTAGCAGTCCATGCAAACACCCAGAAAGCTGTTTGCATTAAGACTTAAAAACAACACCCCTGCATCACACTGTGGGCAGTTCACTGAAATTTCTCTTAAAAACCAACAATGTTGTGTGAAAGGTCAGACAGTGGGCAAGCCCTGAGTTCCTACACCCTGAGAACCAACCCAATTAGTGTTGTAGGACCCTCCAGATCTTCTGGGATAACACTTTTGTCCTGACAGTAATGCTTGGTCTCCCAGGAGAGGTTGTGAAGTTGTTTGCAGAGCCTTTCCAGGATGGAGAGGTAGGTTAGGGAACTAACCCTGTAGTGATTCTTTTCTTTCCTATCAAAGATGTTATTTCATTGATGTGACCATTTGATAACCTAGCTGATTATCTTTTTATAATAAGCCTATTTTCACAGTGATTTAATTCTTTTGGCCCACACAGGGTGCATTTTGTCAGAAATATATTGTGAAAACTGTCCTTTTTTTCAGTCTCTTTCTGTACTGTTTTCTCTTTTTTTCTTTTTTTCTTTTTTTTCTTCTTTTCTTTTTGTTGGTTGGTTGGTTTGGGGGTTTTTTGTGTAGCCCAGGGAAGCTGTTCCTGACTTGGTTACAACTGTGTTGGCTCTGATAAACTTGCCTGGAGCTTCCCAAAAGCACATACTTGGAACACTGTAACCTATACTGGCATTTTTAAGTGTTGAATTAGCAGCTTCCTGGCCATCAGTGTGTGTGTGCAGGTTTTGGCTCCAAAATACCAGGCAACTCATAGTACTTCACCTTGAGAATGAGTGCTTATAGGTGAGGCCATTGCCCCACAGTGGCTTCCTTTGCTGGTCCTCCTGACATCCCCCATGAAGAGACTCTTCACGTTGGAGCTCTGTGGCATTGCCTGTCACATTTAGGGTCATTTTTTGAACTCTTTGATTTATTTGAGACATCTTTAAACTGCATTAAAGCGGTTCCAGCTTTTAATGGAGTAATCATGGCAAAGTTCCTCTTAGCTGAGAGGAAAATACACATTTACCAACATGAAAAGTTGTACTTACTGGTTCTCTATCTTAGGAGACAGGCATTTATAAATAAAAATGGGATGCTGGCTCACTGGATTCAGTCAATTTCTTTGGAAAAAATCCTTACTTTTTATGCTAATAGCTCTTGTGAAAACTGTTTGGTTTATATTAAGATTATTTTTATTCATTTTTGGGGACCTGTAACAAAAAAGATAAACCTTTTTTTTTATAAAGTGATCTGATCAGTCCCTTGGCTTTAATAGTAAGAACTGTATGCATTAACTATGAATCAGAGAACACACAGTTAAGAGCTCTACCAAAAGACATCCCAACTGTGAATGAATGCTTGCATTACTCTAATGAGATCTAACAGTTACAACAAGTGATATGAAGCCACAAATCATTTTTATAAGGAGTTCATAATATGTCGAAGTGATTAAAGACTTCTCCAAATTATAACAAATTAGAACAGTTGGAGTCCAAGGCAGGGTATTGACTCGGGGGTTATCAAAATCTAGTTTTCTGAGTTAACCTTTCGTTAAGCTAAAGAAACAATATACTTGAGCTTTCCCAAAAGAATGTGTTTCCTAAATAATCATTCATCACTTTCCTGATGCCTGTCTTCTGCAGTAGGTGTAATTGGCTTCTGAATTATTAATGAATTGAAAAGGGTCTTAAAATTTCTAATAATGCTATAGTGACTTACCCCAGTGCTGTTTTGCCATGTGTTGGATAAGACGTTTGTAAGCCTTTCTGGTCAGCATCCTGGCACCAGCAGTGAAGGGCTCAGCATCTGGCAGTAGGGAGGTGGAGGGTAAGTGCAGCACGGAGTCGGGTTTGGTTCTGCGGTTCAAGTCCTCTGCATGAGGAGTGTTTCAGTTTCAGTATCTACGAGTGATTTCCAGATGGCTTTGGAGCACAGAGACAAGCACGGCCTCTTCCCCAGAGCTGGGAGCACTGCTCGCTCTCACCTTTATAGTCAGAACTGGCTTGGAAGGGCAAAAGAGGGGCGAGGGGGAAGGAAAGCTGCAGGAGTTGATGTTACAGTGCATAAAGCATCATTGTTATGATCTGTAAAACGGAGAGAGCAGCCGTGAAGATAAATGTGTTTGGGGAAGCAGTTGGTTCAGAACGGTCCCAAGGCTCCTAGGTTAATAACTGGAGGAGACTTTGTGTTTGTCAGGTAGTGACAGCAACTGGGGGTATGATGATTACTGCTGCATGTTGTTATTGTCCAGTGAAGAATTCCTGGTTTAAATGGAAGATGTGAGGAATGGGCGCACACAAAAAAATAAAGCATGAGGGCACAGTCCCACTGTGGAGAT
The DNA here is from genome assembly GCA_025345505.1 of Todiramphus chloris collaris. NCBI lineage: Eukaryota > Metazoa > Chordata > Aves > Coraciiformes > Alcedinidae > Todiramphus > Todiramphus chloris. The sequence continues at coordinate 6,054,067 of JANVCC010000261.1, forward strand.
GTTTGAGAAAAATGTATTCTCCTACCTTCCTTCCCCCCATTCCTTCAGCTGGACTCAGCTTCCTACCAGTTGCAAAGTCTTCACACCGGAAGGGTGAAAACCAAAGTTGTCAGAAATCCCAGAGGAGGTCAGAGCATTGCTCAAGTGTGGGCAAACCAGGAGGAGGGAAGTGAGCTGGAAGTGTGGGGCAGAGCTGAGCCACACTGGGACCAGAGTCTGCCCTGCTGGGTAAGTTATGCAGCTGAGCAAAGGCTTGTCAGGTGCTTTCTGCCTTCTGTACCATTACCCATTTTCCACAATTACGAGGAGATTCTGACAGTTTGCCATGAAAATCTATCATCATTTCTGCATCAGTCTGTGTTCTGGACTCCCTTAACTCTGCCACTCTGCCAAGATAGCGCGCTGCTGTTCCCTCTCCATCATATACCCGTGATATGCCCTGTCACGTGCGTGGGCTGGGACATGCCACCAGCAGGTCCAAGCGTCTGAAATAGAGCAGTGCTCCTCTGCTCCCTGCCAGGGATTTTGCAGTGGGAAGCAGAGAGTGCACAGGGCATGCTCTTGGGGGGTGAAGGGCCGTAGGGGTCCTTGCAGGTGCAAATCCTGTTGGGTCGGTACTGAAGGGAGCTGAGTCTGCTGTGGCGTTACCCATTCTGCCTTCGAGGAGTAACTTAGGATACGCACTTCCCCCCAGATCATATTGTTTTTAAGAGTATTATTTGTCATGAATCAAATCCGGTTTGAGGAGCTGCTGTGCTTGGGTGGTTCCTGGGCTGATGGGGGCCCTGGGAAGTTTATGAAAGGCAAGTGCCCAGCCCAGCACCTGGGATGCCATAAGCCCTGCCACAGGCTGATGGGCGAGAAAGTGGCTCTGTGGCAAGTCTGCAGGGTACCTGGTAGACAGCAGTGGTTTGGCAAAGGTGGCCAACAGCTATTGGGCTGAATTGGTAAGAGCGTAGCCAGCAAGTTGAGGAGGATTGCTCCCTGTCATTCAACACTTGTGATGCTGCAGCTGGAGTACTGCATCTGCTTTTGGGAAGAGCTTTTCTCCAGTCACCCACTAGTACAAGGAAAGCACAGTGGGAGTGACTCCAGTATACTGAGGTGATTGGGGGCTTTAGCAAATTGCATTTTAGGCAGGGACAACTGGGTTTGTTCAGCCTTGTGAGGGCTGAGGGGAGATCTCCCTGCTGTGCATACCTGCCTCTGCCTGATGGAAGTGTACAGAGACAGACAGACAAACTCGTCTGAGGTCCCAGTGAGAGAACAGGAGACAACAGGCACAGGTTGGAACGTGAGGATTCGTTTCCATTTTTTTATTACAGTTTTGGATATATCAGCAGCTGATTTTTTTGTTCAGAAGGAAGAGTGCAGAACAGTATTTTTCTCAGAGTGTCAAAGTAGAATCATGGCATGATTTTTCTTTTGTTCCAGTATGGTAAAATTCAGCCTTATTTCACTTTGCTATTATCCTGTGACTATATTATAAAAAAATAAATTTTAAAAAAAAATGTTTTCTGTATTTTTTTTTTTTTGAGATTGGTTTTGTCTTTAAATGTACCTGTTGAATCTAAAAATCAATTTGTTGTTTGTCTGTTTGAAATGGGTGCTGCTTTGTGAGACCTCTGTTGTGAAACTCAGCCAGTTAGTTACCTCTGTGGTTTCACATCTGACCCACCATTTCCTTCTAGAGTGGCTTGTTTGTTTGTGAATCACCAGGGAAGTGCAAGTTGGCCAAGTAGGAGCTCCCACAGCCGTAGGTCATGACAGCTCCCTTGCTCCAGCCAGTGTCCTGCAGGAAGTGAGAAAAGAGCTGTTACCGTAGCATCTCGAGCTAAAGTATCCGACAGCATAGCCCGTGTTGTCCAAAGACTCATCAGTGCTAAAACCCAATATCTTACAGAATGTGCCCTCTCAGAAAGAGAAGCAGGGGGGGATTGAATAGTGGTGTGTCCTCAGCCCTTATCAGCTCCGTGGTGGCTTTGAGGAGCAACCAGCCGTGAGCGTCACGCCAGCCTTATCAGCAAAACCCCCGCGTGCTTCCCTTCCGTGCCGCAGCGTTTCGAAACGTCGCCTGGCCGGTGGTTTGAACTGTGAACGAGCATTGCGTACCATAAAATCCGAGTAGTTTCCTGGATTAGACCCATTAGTGTTTGTTTAGATAATTCAGGGCTTGAACGACTTCCTCTCCGGAAGCGCCGGGACCGAAGCGCTCAAGCGGCACACCTCGGCTGAGCCGCCTGCGCTGCTGCCCTGAAAGGCTGCCAGGGGATAACGGCACCCTGACAGGCGCAGGTGAATCGCAGATGCCGTCTTGCGAGAGGAAGCCTTGTTCTCAGCACTGCTCTGTCATTACCTGGTTGGAGTTCCAGCCTTGATTTCATGCAGGGGCTACGCTGTGATGATACCTGAGCTTGAAGCCTGGAGTTTGAACTTGACACAGCTCCATGAAGCATTTAGGGGTTGCAGAGGTGAGGAAGGGGATGTACAATTTTAGCATATGTTTTCATTTGCTGGGTTTTTTTTAGTACATTCAGTACTTCCAAATAAAATGATCTATAACAAACAGGCCAGTAGTGTTTCTCTGGTTCACCATCCTTTACGAGTAGGTATCTCCTGCAGCTGAGAAAGAGCTGGGTAGGTTCTGGTAGGTCCCTGAAAAAAAACTTCTCATTCAAAACCACTCAAATACAAAGCAGAGCAATCTTATCTGTAAAGAGTTATTCCAGTCTCAAGGAAATAACTTCAGGAACAAATGAGCCTTGGACATCTGTTTTGCCTTTTTTTTTCCCCCCAGTACAATTTCCATACTAGAAAAGCACGCACATGGCTGTGCATATGTTGTTTAATCTCTTAAATTGCAATTATGCTCAAAAAATGAGGAAGGAAGTCTATGGCTAGGAGAGCAAAGAGGAGGGGGAGTCAGGCATATAGGACAGACCGATATTCTTGAATTCTTCAGGGAGTAGATGTCATCTGTCATTTCCCCTAGCCTGGAAGAGATTATATCAAAGGGATATGCTCCATCCATAATGATGAGATCACCTTTCCTGCTCCTCAGAGAGCTGAAGATGGTGAAAGAAGTTTGCTTCCATCAAGAGCCTGGCAAATAAGTTCTAGCAAACACCAAAGCCAAGGAAGCCAGGGAAAAGATACCCAGGGGAATCCAGACATACTCTGTCGTAGCTGTGTGACGCAAGTGGCTGTTTGAATGTGCGGATTTGGCCTTTCTCTAAAAATTGGTCTTGTGTCTTTGGGAGTTTCAGGTGCATCTTCCCCTCAAGGAAGATGCAGGAATGTGCTGCACCAAAAAAAAAAATGTTACTTGGCCGAGCTTCAGGATAAACCCCTTGCACTTGACTACTCAGATGTTCCTATAAAGTTAGTTTCTCATAATATGTAGTCTTGTAAGTTCAGTCTCAATAGATTTGATATGATTTGAACTATTATTTTCCATGGGGAAGAAACAATGTTTTCATTACTGTTTTGCAGGTGGCTTCGGGTGAATGCAATGAAGACACTGAGGTTTACAACATCACACTTAGTACTGGGGATGAGCTCACTTTAATGGGGCAAGCAGAAATCCTTTATGCCAAATCTTCTAAGGAGAAGTCGCGGCTCAACACCATCTTCAAAAAAATCGGGAAACTTAATTCAATTAGTAAGCTAGGCAGAGGCAAAATGCCCTGCCTCATCTGCATGAACCATAGGACCAACGAAAGCATCAGTCTCCCTTTCCAGTGCAAGGGCAAGTTCAGCACCCGCAGCCCGCTGGAGGTGCAGATGCAAGAAGGTGAGCACACGATTCGCAATATAGTAGAAAAAACCAGGCTGCCCGTCAACGTGACTGTGCCGAGCCCTACGCCAAGAAACCCTTACGACCTGCATTTTATCCGTGAAGGGCACAGGTACAAGTTTGTCAACATCCAAACCAAGACGGTGGTGGTTTGTTGCGTGCTTCGTGGCAACAAAATTATCCCCATGCATTTCCCCTTGCACTTGACGCTTCCGAAATTTACTCTACCTGACAGCCTGGTGAAGGGGGAGCTGTGGCACGAGTCCCTCATCCAGCACTGGTTTAATATATGCCAGGAGCAGTTTGACATAGATGAGTATTCCCGGGCCGTGCGAGATGTGAAAACCGACTGGAACGAAGAGTGCAAGAGCCCGAAGAAGAGCCGGTGCACGGGGCACAGCCACGTGCCCAACTCCCTCAGCTACGCGCGGGACGAGCTGACCCAGTCCTTCCACCGCCTCTCCGTCTGCGTCTACGGGAACAACCTCCACGGGAACAGCGAAGTGAACCTCCACGGCTGCCGGGACTTGTGTAACGAGTGGGCTCTGTTCTCTCACGACGCTCTGCAGTACCAGGAGTCTGGTGACAGTAGCAGCGATTACCTTTTCCCCGAAGTTAGCGAGGAGTCCATGTTTCTGCCGACGAAACCAGAGCTTCCTTACGAAGAGCTGTGGTTGGACCAGGGGTCTGGGAAGGCTGGCGAGCAGCTGCTCACGCGCTCGCTAAGTGAGAAGAGCAAATGCGACAGCTACAGAGGGTCTTTCCGAGCAAAGTGCGGTACCGCGTCTCTTCCCGCGCCTGCGACTGTCAGCGCAACCACAAAGTCTTCAGATGTTTCCCTACCTCCACCTCCAGTGCCTCCCAAATCAGAAGCAGTAAGTCGGGGTTAATTTATGTTGCTTTGTTTCTTCTGTTAGCTGGTGAGGAGTTTTGAGGGGGATTATTTTTTTTTTAAGGAAGTATTTGGGGAGGGCACATGGAGGGCAAGGCAACGGTGAGACTTTGAGATGTGCAACTTCAGGTAGTTTCCTACCAAGTTTAAGCCATGTCCTGAATATCACCAGAATATGTTTAATATATCTGATCTAGTAGCTTAATTCTGATATTTCCGGGTGATATTTATTGGGTTTTTTTGTTCCCAGAACAAGGTCTAAGAATTACCACGTCACTTTCTTCACTGGCTTTGCACATTGTCTCTCCACCTGGCTTCCCTGATCTTTCACATTTTCAGTAGCCAAAGTGTGTGGGGGAAGACCTCACTTGGAACTGCCTCAGATCACCTTAGCATCTGCACCTGCAATTAACTAGCCCTGATAATGAGGACAGCTAGAACTTTCATGGATTGAAGTGTTTGTTAATGAGAGATTGTCTTCTCTCTTAGGGGTCTTATGGCAGATTTTGAAGGAATACTAAATGTCATTGACCTCAAGGAAACTTCATCAAACTAGACCTGAACTAATCACTCCGTACTGCCCATTGAAAGAAAACATGTTTAACTGGGAATTCCACAGAGCTGATAAATGAGTTTTCTCAATTTTAAACAGAGTGTGTTTGCTGTTCTAGGAATTCTGATGAAAGCTTACGGGAGAAGGCAGTTCTCTAAACCTGAAGGAAACCGTGAAGGAAAAAAGAAAAGTCCCCCCAGGAAAGAGTGTCTAGGAATCTTTAGCAGAATTTAAATGATACATACTTATGTCACATGAATCTTGACAGATATTATAATTTAACAAACCAGTTCCGCAGGCATTTTGCTGGAATTTAAATAAGAAAGGACTGTTCCATTTGCAAGTCCAATGATATTTTCAAGACCATGCCACCAAACCTTCCCGACCAACCAGCCACAGCAGCTTCAGCAGAGACGTTACATCGTTGTAGCAAAGAGTGTTTACGTGTGATGTCTAAGTGCAGGAACCCAAGAGCACTTCCTTGCTTCCGAGGTCAGGTACACACTGACACTCTGTCCAGACTTTTGGACAAATGCCCAGCAGCACCATATCAGGATGAGGTTCCCTGGCAGCCTACGCTGATGTAAACCAGCGTGGGGCTGGTCCCACCCTCCTCCTCCTCCTCCTCCTTTCCCAGCCACATGGTCCTCGCTTCTCTTTTGTGCTGGCTCTGGCACTCCTGCGCCTGGGAAGGCAGCCAGGGCTGGATCTGGAAAATGATTAGTTTCCTGCTGGTTTCTGTGAGCTGAACTGAACTGCTGCAGTGCAGGGTCAGAGGAGTGCTAGAGCCAGCGCTGGGGAGCGGGCGGCAGGGCGGTGGGGGAGGAAGGCTGCCCTCGCTGCGCAGGGAGGACAGCCCTCCTGGCAAGAGGGCTGCTGGCCCCCAAGCCATGCCTGAGGCGTGGGTGATGGGCTGCTGGGAAAGCTGTCAGCACCTGCACGGCGTCCCTGTGGACCCCCACACTTGGGCAAACAGCCTGGCAGAGCAGTGGGGGTGCTTGGGGCAGATGCATACGTTGCCTTCTGAGGTCGTTTCAAAAAGTGTGCGATTTTTGTCACGCCTTACGTTGCTGAGGTAATGCATGAGTGCTGTCAGCAACTGTGGAATGGCTTTCCAGCCCTGCAGGAGAAAGAATTCCTGCTGAAGATATTTAGAGGTGGGCAGGGGGTGTAACCCCGTGAAAAATAAAATAAAAAACCCTATGTCTCCGTAGATGATGATAGTTTAGCCCCAGTCTTGTGGCTTCCTGGAACCGCTTTGGAATGAGTATCAGCGACCTACTGAATTCAGCAGTGGGCTGGGGCAGAGGAGATGTTTGCGTGGTTTCCACGGAGGGTATTTATAGAATAAGTAGATCTCAGGAGCCGCTGATGAACATGCGGTTTAGTCATCACTCCCTCCAGAATGATATTCCATAGCCTTTCTGTAGAGAGGTTGGCTGGCAATTGTATTTTTGCATGCACTAAATTTAAAATGTGCATACAGGAGCTGTATTCAGAAGAGAAGAGGGCATTTGGGCATTTCAGAAGCTGTTCTGGTTTTCTTCTCTCTTGGCAGGGTGAAGCATTCTGATAGATCGTGTGTATTTTCTAAAGGCATTGCACACAAAGTAGCAGGAGGGCAGAAGTGGTGTGGGGGAAATGACCTCTGAATTAAAGCCTGTGCATCAGAAATGGCTTCAATCTCCAAACACTCATTTGCATAAATCGAGAGACTTTTCCTGATAGATTTAAAGCACGTCCCAGTGCTGGAAGTTCAGGCTCCAGTTGGCAAGAAGCACTGAAGCACCCTGAGTTACGCTCGCGGTCGTGCCAGCAGCGGGGTGGGTTTTATCCTGGCAGCAGTCACCACGATGGGCACCGGCTGTGCCCACGTGCAGCGGGGACACCCCAGGGCCCGGGGGGTGCTGCTGGGCACCAAGGAGAATGGGCAGAGGTCTTAAAATCCACCTCCCACCATCAGAAAGGGGTCACCATCCCCAGGTCACGGCATGGGGTGTTGGAGCATGGGAGGGCTCAGACGGTGATGAATAGCAGTCCCGGCCGTGCAGCACAAATGCACTTTATCTGTGTCTGGCAGCCACGAGGCATCTGGTGCTTCTGGGAAAAAGAGTATTTCCTCCTAGCAGCAGCACCAGCGAGGTGATCATCATGTGGCTCTTCCTCCCTTCTCCTGCTTTTGTCATCGCTGTTCTCTTGGTCTCAGCGAGGGTCTCTGTCCCCTGAAGTTCCCCCTTGCTCTTGTCACTTGGATCTGCAGAATCGCCCCGTTTTGTTCCTGTGCTGGGTTTCCCGAGGGCTGTCTCTGGCAGCTGCACTCACGGTCTTGTGACAGGGACCAACTGGGGCTGCAGAGCGGTATTATTTACCCCTCGCTCTGCTCTGCAATCTAGGTCAGCTAGGGAGCTTGGCACACTTTGTTATGCCAGCACCTTTGAATGCCAGCAGTCTTCCCAGGGAAGAATCCCTTTAACCCCTTCACAACGTGCTGTGCTCCAAGCTTCACTGGCACGCTGTGTTAACTGTGCCTGTTCTGACTTTGGGGGAGAAACCAACAACAACAACACAAGAAGTCTTTAGGCATCATTGGGGCACAGCACTAAAATGCTTGAAGAGTTTTATGCCCGAATTCAATAACAAACATGAATAAAATTGATTATATTTTCTTTTCTTGAAAGAGCAAGTAAGAACCCTTAGAGCAAGAGTTATTTCAGTGTTTTATGCTGTCGGGCATTTCCTGTAATTTTGACTTGTTTTGAATTAGGGAAAAAATGTACTCCAATGTCCTCGTCCCCAATTTTCCATTTCACCAAAGTACTAAAATGGTTGTTGCCTTTTGAAAGCGCTGCAGCGGATTGCAAAAGGTTCCACATTTATTTTGTTTTTGAATAAATTAAATCGCTTTAATTGCTAATTGTGTGTTGCAGAACTGCTAAGATAACTTCTAGTTCTGCAGTGTTGCTAAATTTGAAAGCGAACTGTAGCTTTCAAACACAAAGAGAATTTCCCTTTTCTGGTGTGTCTAAGACCATTTCATTCAAAGAGAACATAAAGGTCTCTTCGTGCCTGGGGGGAGGTGGCAAGTCCTTAAAAATCCTGCCCAGCAGGCTAATTCTCAGTAGCCTCACTCACTTCTGGCCCTGCTAAATAAAGTTGCTATCCCAAACATGTACTGATGAGATGAAGGTCTTAATTCTGTCATTTTTCCTATGGGGATGGATTCTGATTTTTTGCTTTTACCTAAGCAGATCAAACTAATTTTCAGATAAGCAGCTCTGCATCCATGTGTTTTGAGCTGCAAAGTTGGCTGGCTGCAGAAAGCAGAGCTGTTGGCCGGGTGCGTTACTTGAACAGGCTCTTCTGCCCACACCTTTTCACTTGGAGCTTTTGTAGTTCACCTTATCCTGGGCTGCTTTGGCAGCTCCAGGAGGGCTGAAGGTCCAGGTTTGAATCCCAGCATCTGGTAAGTATGAGATACGTGTACTGTTCCTGGGGGAGGAAGGCTGGGAACTATCCTAGAGATGTATGTCTGAGTATCACTGGTGTAGTAAGTCAGGAAACTTCACAGTCTGTTGAGATCTTTTCATTACACGAGCTTGGTTTATTACATCTAAACAAACAACATGAACGAAGTTGAAGTCTAATGAGTTACTGCTTACAAAATGTAAAATACCTGGAACAGGTTGTCTGATTTTGCATGTCACTGGAAGGGGTTTTTTACATCATTTCATTGCTGCTACTTTTTAAGTGAGTGGATATTAAAATACTGAGAAGTGCCCTAAACAAGATTGCTAGCAGCTCTGCTGGTAGCAAGGCATTCTTCCACATACTGCTGCAAACGTACATACGTAGCGTCGTTTTTCTCTTCTCCTCCCTTTCTAATTATTTCCATTCACAGAATAAGGCAGAACCAGATGTCTTTCATCTGGCTGAGAGTGCTGTTGCTCACATTTTCTCGCCACTTACTTCCGTGTTCTTCTTTTGTCCAGGTGAAAGAGGAATGCCGGCTCCTGAATGCTCCCCCTGTCCCACCACGGAGTTCAAAGCCCTCCTCCACCAGCCCTTCCATCCCTCCTCGCACAGTGAAACCCGCACGGCAGCAGACCCGCTCTCCTAGCCCTACTCTGTCCTACTACTCCTCGGGCCTGCACAACATGTACGTGTTTGAGCTGGGAGAGCCCCATCATACAGCTTTTGGAGAAAGTAAAACTGAGCAGTAGACTTCCTGAAGGTGCTCGTTCGTAAAGGCGTGGTACTGTGTCCAAGCTGCCGACTGTTTGTGAAATGGGCTAACCTGCTGAGTTATTTTAAAGGCTCAAAAGGAAGCAAAGCTCCAGCAGAAACTATGACTAGCTGGGATGTGGCACTTTACCTATAGCCACATGTGCACATATTTAATATAATGTCACTGTAAGGTGGCACTGGCTTTAAATGGAAAATGCCATACGGTTCTGTGCAATCCTTGAAAGGCTTGAATCTTCAAACCGTTATATCTCAAAGCTGGTTGTTTTGCAGTGCAGCCAGCTCTGGTCAGCAGGAGCACAACAGGGGCATGGTAATCCAGGAAGGTGTTGCACCAACTGTATGGGAACTGGTGGGATGGAGGTGTAACGGAGAACAGGAAGGCTAACAGATGCCACTAAGTGCAAAGTGAGATGTAGCAGAAGGGGGCCAGACAGCTTCCAGGTCAAACCCACTTCAGCACAAACCTAACCCACAAACTGGAAAATCCACTCAGGCCAGTTGAAAGTTGTCAGTGCATTTTGAACTCTGTGTCCGTACCTTTTCCCAGCAAGGCTGTGTTCTTCCTCTGGCCTTAGCAAGTGTAAGCACCTTTTGAGGTCTCACCCTCTTTTTGCCTTGAATGGCTTGTGGCCATTACTTTTGGTATCTCTTCAATGACAAGATACTACCTGTCTGGGTATTAACAAATTGACCTGAAACACCACTGAAATCATTTCAGCCTGGATGCAATTGGTATAATAGCTTACCTGGAATTGCCTTTCTAAGCCATACCACACAATTTCAGCTTAGTGTTGTGTATCTGGCAATGATCACTCTAAAGGCTGCTCATTTATTTTTGTGAAAGCCTGTTGGGAAGTTCCATCAACTTCCCAAGGCTGAGCACAAGACCTCCCAGCACTTGGGGCCCACCAAATGCTGCTTTCTCTCTTTATAACTAAGAATACATTCAGCCTTCCAGGAAAGCAGTGAGAAGTGAAGTTTCTTGGGAATGCAGGTGGAATTATTTACCTTGAACTTCGTAATATTTGCATGAAATTCATCTCCAGCTCGGGTCCAGACTAGATCTCTCCATTTTGGTAGGATTGACCTAGTGCTGCTGAGGAAGCTGCTCGAAAATCGGCAACGTGTGGAAGTAACCAGATTGCTGGTGAAGTTGCTTTTCAAGTCTTGCCATTTTTTATCCATGATCTTATTTTCTGGATCATGAAGAGTCGCAGACAACACTTGACACACAAACAAAAGAAGTATGATTTGTCCTTATCTGCCTCTAAAAGTGCCTCATGCCTGAGTTCAGCTGTACTTGAGGTTTCTCTTGCATCCTTTGGCACCGAGTCCCATGTAGTTAATTTTGGTGGAGGACGATTAAGGAAGCACTTTGAAAATGGTACTTGATCAGTTTTCAGTAATTCTGTTAATCTTTTAAATCATTAAATGTTCCCATTTCTAATGCTGAATTAGAGGGCAGAAACAGGATCACTCAATTTAATTCCTCTGCATGGTTAACTGTTCACAACACCTCGCTGCCTGTCTCCTCTGAACGGAGCAGCTCGATGGCTTGGTTTGTAAAAATGCTTTGCACTGTGTATGTGAGACCACTTGGCCTTAAAGCAGCCAGAAGGGACCAGTTGACAGGGTATCCTTGTTGAAGGGAGGAAAAAGCATCTCTGTTATTGTAAACTTCCAGCTGCTTTAACTGGCAGTGACATAAACAGAAACATAGGAAAGTTTGGAGGGTGTGGAGTAGAGACCGAGGGATGGTTAGGCAGAGGGGAAGCTGCATCTCTTAGGGATGAGTTTTATAACTAATTTTCCAGTGATATAAATTAGAACTGCTTTTAGGCATCTGCTCTTTATGTTTGAGCTGAGCAAGTTCAGGTTGGCTTCTTCTCTGACTCACTGTAAGCGCACGAAGAACTAATTTTGTGCCAAACCATTCAAAACTATGCTGGTTTTTTGAAAGCTGCTGCCCTCATCAAGCAGTTTTCACTGTCACAGAATGACTACTGAGGCTCTTTCTTGAGTAGTTAGTTTCCAGGAGAGAGAAGTGAGTAATTAAAGCAATTTTTTTTCAACTGTTGATTTCCATCTGCTGTGTGAAGCAAGGATTTTAGAAATCTGCTAATATTTTTTTCCAGTGTTCTGGCTTAATGGGCCAGAATTCAAAAGATCAACCCAATCCTTCAGACTTTCTTTTAGAAAGTGGCAAACATTTGCTTTTCATGACAGATTGCATGCTTTTGTTGGCATCTCCGTCTCTCTCAAACACCTGGATATAAGCCACCAGTTCCCTCGGACAGGCTGAGCTAAGTTTATTGCCTGGAAGTAGGTCAGGGTAACTCTCTTTAGGTGCCTTTGAAAAGCAAGTGTTGTAGCTTTTTTTTAAGGTTACGGACGCACAAACGAGTCACTGTGGGGCAAGCTTGAAGCCTGATGCTTCAACACATACATCTGCATCCGCTTCCCCTTCCAGCTAACACTCTTCCTCTGACAGTAGCATTAACGTAGTCTGAGTTACTGTGCTGTGCACTGGTGCAGTCTCTGCACCAGTGACCAGTGGGAAAGGATCCTATGCACATGCAAGCAGAGTCATGAATGAAAATGTTGGCTCCAAAAGGGTTTCTGGTCATCTCTTAACGTCAGTCAAGCGTGAGTCTAGTGCGATGATGACCTGCCCCTGTTAGGAGCTTTTGTGTACCGTAACACATCTGTGGCATGTAAATATAAAACACAGGATCAGAACATCATCTACTGTATGTGATGCTGTTCCTTTTCCATGCTGGTGTCCCTCAGGAATTCGACAGTGCAAAAACTGAGTATTCAGGAGGTGACACAGAACTGAAATGAGACATGTACTTTTTTACGAGCTTGAAAAACCAAGACGTGACACTTCTGAGTACATCAGCATCTTGTCAGGCTCGTAGAAGGAGTAAAAGAACTGTCAATGCATTATTCAAATGTGTTGTTCATTCAAATCTGAAAAGTACTGCCGGAGGAAAGAAGATTCTTTCCTTGAGACAGCCACCCTCCAGCTCTGTCAGATGATTTATGAATTTATTCAAATGCCACATTTTTTTGGTACTAACAACATCCTTTCTGCTTTGTTCCTTAAGCAGTGTCACAGAGAGCGACAGCACCAACCCAACTGAGAGCACACCTGCTTCCTGCTACCCTTGTAACATGATCAAAACAGAATCCAAAGAGCCTGAGAGCACGATGCCTTTGGGAAGCCCCTCAACTGAAGCTCCACCTTCGAGGTTATCTTGGCCAAACAATTTTTCAGGAACTACTGAAGGGCAGCATAGGAGTGATTTCCTGCTCGATCCAAGCAGGAGCTACAGTTACCCCAGACAGAAGACTCCAGGTACGCCAAAGAGAAACTGTCCAGCACCTTTGACTTTTGATTTCGATGGGTGTGAGCTCCCAGCGGGGTACTCCCCGCTGACCCCAGCAGAGTTCACAAACACCATCTCTGGCTGCCCAAAGTCAGCAAGTTACTCTCTAGACTGCACTGATGAAAAAACTCTGGGAGTCAGCGACACAAAGCAGAGCCACTCGTGCCCTGCCTTACCTCCTCGGGCACCGAAGTCAGTTGAAGAGAAACCAGGTACAGACACGAGTCCTTTGCCGCTGAAAATAGATGGTGCCGAGGAGGAGTCGAAAGCTGGTTCTCCAGACCTCTTGGAAGATCAATGTCTCATTAAAAAGGGCATGCAGGACACATTCTCCGTGTCTTACCCCTTCTCGTCTCCCCTCCACCTCCAGTTAGCACCAAGGTCCTGTGGGGATGGCTCTCCCTGGCAGCCCCCCACGGACCTCTCTGGACTCTCAATAGAGGAAGTGTCTAAATCGCTGAGGTTTATTGGTCTCTCAGAAGATGTCATATCCTTTTTTGTTACAGAGAAGATTGATGGCAATTTACTGGTTCAGCTTACAGAAGAAATCCTGTCTGAAGACTTTAAGCTAAGCAAATTGCAGGTTAAGAAAATACTACAGTTCATTAATGGCTGGCGGCCCAAAATGTGATGCTGACTGGTTGTTGGTGAAGCTGTACAAGACATGCTCGATGCACTTCAGCTGATACATCACTTCCTGGTTTTTGCACTAAAAGACCTTCCTGTAAATAGTAGTAGAAAAAAAAAAAAATCTTACTATGCAGATAAACATTTTTTGAGTGGTGAATGGATTCTTTTGTTTTTGTATGTCGATGATAAAGGTAGAGAATCTGCAGAGGTGTGCCTTGTGCACCCCTGAACGTTCAACAGCTGCTACAAACAGGACACTAAGGGAACCTTTACTCCACAGTCTGTTAAGACTTAGTCGTATTTATTACTGAACAATTTGATGCTGAAAGACACACACCAATCCAGTTTACAGTTTTGTGTTAACTGCAAAAAAAAAAAAAAAAAAAGAAAAGTATTTCTTACGGGATTATTTCTTTTCAAATAATATTTGGCAACACGCAGTGACTTTCTTCCGTTTCTGTTAACAGAAAGCACGGTCAGAGATACAGAAACATTGTTTTGACACTACAGCTGAAAATGTTAAGAATTACTGTGAAGTGCCACTAATACACTCTTCTTACAGCATATTTTTATTAACAGTTATCTTCCTGACTACCTGTAATGTGGATACATTTTCCATGTTACTTTGAGCAAAAAGAGTTAAATGTTGTTAAAACAAGAGTCTTGCTTAGCTCATTGCCCAGAGGGGAGGGAGAAGGGGGATTTTCCTACTGAGCCACTCTGCCCTGGCCAATTAAAAGTTTATGACCTGTAGATTTCTAAAGTTGCTTTTGTATTTGGATGGCTGGAGTAAGGAGCGTGACCCGTAGCCGTGCAGCTTTCTCATGGGAAAGGCGGTCCCGTGCACAGGCTCTTCCCTGGGCAGAGTCTGCCTGCTGCAGTATCCTGCTGGCAGAAGCTCTTGCTGAAACCTTGCTCTGGTGAAAGGCAGCCCCTCATGTTTCCTCTGCTGTGTCACAATCATCTGAAAACGCTCTGGATGCACTCTGCCGTTCCTGCGGTCGGATCTGTGTGGGAAGGTGGTAGCAGTCCTGGAGGATGCCTTTGAAATGAAGCATGGGTGAGGTAGGAGGGAACAGAAACAGCACACGGCACGCTGGCACGAAGGAGCGCAGTGAAGGCTCGGGCCATGCTTCAGGAAATGCTTGTGATGATTGAACTTCACCTGTCTTGTTTGCAGTGGGCTGGGAGGATGGGGCTGTCAAAGTGGGAGGGACTGCAGCATCTTTAAGATGTGTTAATTCTGTTGGCCAGCTGCAAAGCCTCGCTGCTGGAGATGTCATGTGGAAGCAGTAGTGGAAAGGGAACGCAGCAGTGGGAGGAGGGTATTATTCTGCCACTGGAGACCTTTCAAATTTAACTCTCAGAAGGACAGAAACTTTTGGTCTCTGTCCTCAGCAAGTGTGCATGCTCAGGGTCCTCAGGGGACAGGGATGTTGGAGCAGCTTCACCTACTGCTGAGCAGAACCCTGGCCAGCGTGACACCATCACCTGCCTTTCTTACCTTTTTGAAGCATAAAGAATCTCTCATTCTCCGTTGTAGGGCATGTAGTGGGAGCATCAAGAGAAAATACAGAGCAGGGACAAAAAGGAGAGGCTGATTTTGCCTGTTTTCTCAACTATATTGACTCATTATTTGCAAATGGAGTTTTCTGTTGCCTGAGCAAATTTCATGTCCTGTATTCATGCTGAAGCCAAGATCCATCATTTGCTTTGCAACAGTGCAAACCACCAGTTCCCAATCAGAGAGCAAAGCCCCATTGATGTGGGTACTAGAAAGCAGTGAGCCAAAAAGTATCCCAGTAGAAAAACCCCAAGAGTTCATAATCCTACTCTTTTTCTTAATGTATTGACTTGGCAACAAATCAATAGCTTTCTCTGGATGCTTTTTAATTAACATCCTAAAATATTTCAACTGCAAGTTAAGACTAAATCAAATTCAAGTACTGTTCAGATGCATGTGCTTGTTGGTAGGCACGTCCAAGTTGAAGCCAATTGTTTTTTATTCCTTGCTGGGTCACATGAGCCTTCAAATGTGAAAGGGCCAGATTTTATGTCTTGAGTGCCTCGCTTTGATTTGCTTGGCTTATTAATTCCAGATTAAAAAAAATAACTCTCTCAGAAAATGTAATCTTGGTAATATTGATAAATATCGCTGTTGTCCCCAGGATCTTGACATGCCTGAGAAAACAGCGTTCTCTGACTAGGGATGGACACCCAGTCTGTTGTCTCTGCTTCCCTGCTCGCAATGGTCTGCTCTTGTTGAATCCGTGAAGTGGAGAGCAAACGGGGCAGCTGGAGTGTGGTGGCTTACCCTCTCCATCTCTGTGTGGGCAGGCAGGCTACGGCAGCGCTGGTGCTCAGGGAATCCAGTTTATTCGCGTTCCTCTTGAGCTTTGCTGCCAGGGTGTTGGGGGTCAGGCCCATCCTGGGTGCTGTCTGGGGCAGTCTGAACAAGGCAGACCAATGTGGACGTGTCGGTCTCATGGGAAGTCCCTAACAGTGAAGGGATGGTGGCACCTTTGAAGTGGGGCAGGAGCAGAGGAACTGAGCAGCATGGGAGCACGGACACTCTCTGGTGGGAGTTCCTTGCTGCTGAACTCTTGAGCTGGGCTCTCACCTGGTTTGGTGCAGCCCAACCAGGATGTGCAATGGGTGACCCCAGGCAGCTCCCAAGGTAGCGATGGGGGAAACCAGCCTGGTTGTGGAGGATAATAGAGTTCAGCCATGTTGATGTGAGCTGTGTTGGTTGTCTTTGGAGGCTGCGAGCAGGGGCCCTCTTTGTCTGCTGATAGAGATGTAGCCATTGAGTTCAGACAGCACACATCGTGCAAGAGTGGGCCTAAAATCTCTTACTTTTTGGAGGCAGTCTACTAAATTAGGCTAGTCCTAACGTTTTGGGTTTTTTTTTCCTCACATTAAACAAATGTAAGGCCTCTGGTGCTTATTTAGTTATTGTCATCTGAAGTTCTGTGTTATCCCCAGGGGGTTTTTCTTGTCTGCGGGTTTTGATATCAAAAGATCTGGCTTGTAATTCTGTAGGGAGCTGTGGCTTTGTCCTGCTCCAGGAAACGCATCCTTTCTATGCAACAGCCCCGTGCTGGCGCAAGGACTGCTGCTGCCTTCAGCAGCAAAAGCTGGGTTCTGGCACGGGGGCTTTTCCAGAGGTGGACACGGAATTGGCCAGGGGAGGGATGGGGAGAAAACTCGAGGGGAGATGCTGGGTTCCTTTAGACGCTCCTTGTGCCCGGGATTAAGATTGTATTGCTGCCTGGCTGGTTTACCAAAGCTGTATTGAAATCAACTCCAAGTGCATATTTATGTTCTTCTTCTTGCCGTATTGTAAAAATTGCCTACAGCTAGAAACTTCGAGACAGAAAACATTTGGTCCATCCAAAATTAGAAGGAAAATGTATTTTGAAGTGTTCTCCGTAGCTAGAAGCGAGGATTTGAAGTAACAGTGTATTACACGGGGTTTTTTCCAATACAACAGTTTTCCTTTAATGGATTTTATTCCACAACAATGGCTTCATGAGCAACAGCGTAAAGAGCGATGCTGTCTCAGAACCCGCTGTCTATAAACACTTGAGGTGTTTTCTCCTGGTTTCTTCTGGAATCAACACCTTGATTGTCTCCCCACTAAATCAAGTATGCTGGCACCAGTTACTTGTGTGCTGCCCAGGCCAGGAAAGTCCTGCCTGCGGGCCAGGCAGGGACTACACCACGCTACTGAAAAGCCAGACAGCAGCTGTATGTGAAGGGCCAAGGGCTTAGCCCAGCTCCTCTTTCTGATGCTCTGGAATTGCAGCATCCCCGGGGACAAGCTAGAAGGTACGAGTGAAATCTGAATCAACGTGGGTAATTGTCCTTTTTATTTGTGACATTAGGGATGGAAGGGCAGTAGGGAAATGAAGGCCCCTTGTTGGTACCTAGCAATAAATGACTCTTCACTTGTTATGTCTTAAACTCTTACCAGTCCAGGAGCTGTTCAGACTTCACCATTTCTGTGCGTAATAACCAAATTTTCAGCGTGAAAATCTGCAGTGATTCTCTTGACTTGGACAATCTTCTGAATTATATTAAAAATAATCTGTTAGTTCTTAGCTCTTTAGTTTCACTTTGGGTAGGTCAAAAATGTAACACGTGGGGGACAACAAAAAAAAAAGAGAAAGCCCCAAAACTTTGGCTTAGTACATTTCCGTTATAAAACGAAGCATGGTTTTTGTGGAACTCTGTGCTGTTTTGGGCTTTTGTGTAAAAGGCTGAAGGCAGATTATTATTTAAACCAGGTGCAAATAAATATCCCTGTAATGTATATGAACAAATTTAAGCCGCGTATTGTAAGTATATAAACTGTATATTAAAGACACTATTTTCATGATATTTCAAACGTGTACGGAATTTGTTGTGCTAAATCAGTTGGGTTACACGTGTTACACAAGATGGTTGGTTTTCATTTAGTAATTTCACTGACTTGTCTTCTTGTTCCTCTCAGTGTAATTCAGAAATAAGCACTTCTCGAAGAGTGAATTCAGCGAGCAAGATTGCGATAATTGAGAGGCGCAATCAGGCTGTTGCATTTAACCTCTCAAGACACATTACTTTTCCCTGTCTTGTAATTTCGCTTGATCCCCTTCAGCAAGAGTATCGAGCTGTGTGTTCCCCAAAGAATTTGTTGCCAGGCAGCTTTCCTGTCTCCAGCAGACGTTCACCTAAACCATTCTTTTCCCCAGCCCTCAGCCTATTATCTTTGTTTTAGAGAAATGGATTCCATTATAATTTGGATACGCTTTCAAGCTCAAGATTGCGCACGAGTATTTCTGCTTTGCAAAAGGCTCTGCAGCGTTTATTGGGGGGGAAGAAAATCCGAGACGAAACAGCCTTGTGCTCTAGGTTGCCTGGTCCCGTTTCCACCAGTATTGGCAACGGGGGGAGACGTCAGCTCTACAGCCACCCGTGTCGTGCAGATAAGTTGCTGGTGTGCCAGATTCCCCCTGGGCTGAAGCTTCGCTGGCTGATACCAGGCCAAAAGAAAGTTTACTCCGGTGCAGCAGTGGTTACGGAGGGGTTTATGGCGGGGCTCATTACTACGTGTTTATGAGAAATAAAGCGGGGCAAAATCTGCCACAGTGGTTGGGGCTGGATGGGAGACAGATGGGAGCTACTGGCCTCCAACCCTCACATCTGGGAGAACGGAGGAGCGCGCCTGCGGGATGTGCACGGAGGGGAGGTGGGGGACAGAGAGGAGAGGAATTGCTTCCGCGACTTAGGAACAATCTCGTTCACCATAAGCAGGGCTGCCTCGGGCTCATCTCTCCTCCACTCTCCCAAATGGGGAAAGAAAAATACTTCATTTCTTGAATGCTCCAGGTTGAGTGAAAGGGGCTGTGGGAAAGCATTCAAGGCAGCAAGGGGAAGGGAAGGGCAATAGCCCAACTGAAAGTGTGGCCATCTCTGTGG
This sequence comes from Todiramphus chloris collaris, assembly GCA_025345505.1. NCBI lineage: Eukaryota > Metazoa > Chordata > Aves > Coraciiformes > Alcedinidae > Todiramphus > Todiramphus chloris. The sequence goes on from JANVCC010000261.1 coordinate 6,073,035, forward strand.
CAGGAAAGTGCTGTTCTAAGGCAGGCATTTTCTGTTTGCATGTATTATAGTAGTCACTGAGCCTGACATAAATGTCCTGTCTGACTCGTCACCATGGCTACCTATAAATATGAATAAGGAATACGGGGGGAGACACCACCTGAAAATGCATCTCTCTTCTCTTTGGGAGCTAGGAGCTTAACGCTCATGGACGTGCTGCTCTTCTTGGCGTGATACGTTCCCTAATGATAGCTCCCCGAGATCTGTTAGGGGGGTACGTACCCTGCTCTCCCTCCTGCTGGGGCGTCTGCCTTGAGTCGAGTTGCTATGGGATTCAGGGTATGGAGAGAGCCTGACGTCCTCTCTCACGTCGTCAGTGACTAATGGCTGAAGTCCTTCCCTGCAGCAGAGTGTGCCAGCTCAGGTCGTCACTAGCTTGGGGCACTCTACACCACGCTCCGTTGCCCAGGTACAAGTGCGCTTTATGTCACCAGGCACACACACGTCATATGGAACCACTTTCCGCGGTGCACAGGGCGATCAAAAGCTGCAAGCCTGGGTGAAGGTCTCCTCTTCTCCCTTTGTTCCGTTCCATGAGCAGCTGGTGGGATTTGCCATTGCAGAAGGAACAGAAAATCTGGGCTGCTTGGGCAGCTGCACTCGGTGATTTTGCTCAGGCCCTTGGTGCTGCTGGACCATGTCCCCAGCAGCCTTGCTCCCATGGCAGCATGGGTTTTGGGGGTTCAGCCCTTGCTAACCACTGCCTCTGCCCCTACGGGTGGCTGTTGGAACAGCACTCTGATGGTTGCACAAAAACTCAAGGTTAGTTGTATTCTGTATAGAGAATTTTTTTTTCTTCTATTGCTGTAGCTGTCACACTCGGTGAAGATCAATTTTTGTTGAAAGCTGGAAGAATTTATATTTTTATTCAGTTTCCTGGATCCAGCATTTCTCCTTTCCCAGGATAAATCATTGCTGTTCATTTTCACTCAGCACAGTGAAGAGATGATGTGAAGGGTGACTCTGAGAAGGGGGTGGGGGTCTTCTCCCTGTTCTTGCCACCAAATTCCATAGGTGGAAAGCTCAAGGTAGGTAACCAGGCCACCACAATGCGAGTGTAGAAATACAGCCCGAATTCGTATTTATTGCTCAACAAGACCTCAAAATGCCCTTGACTCCTGGGTGGGACAAAAGGAATCTGGTGCCAGACGTGCTTGGATTAAATGAAAACCATTCCCCACAAGGAGTCTGGGGTAGGAAGAAGAATAAAAGGAAAGAAAATAGGGAGGAAGGAGACAACATATTTAAGGTGCCAAGTCTTAAGGAGCTGGCAAGGCAGCGGAGGGCCGTGTTCTCTTGCTTTGTGTGTCAGTGGCTGCTGCAGTGGCTGTACGTGCCACACAGTGTCAGGCTGGCACATGGCTGCAGATGCTGAAACCAGCTGTAGGGGTTGCAGAGGATGATAGATGGGCTCAGGCATCTCATGAGGACTGTCTGCCAATCCCATACGAGCTCTGCCATGAGAAGGAGCTGTTTTAATTGTGCTCTTGCTATTCCATTATGCAGTATCAACAATTACTCTAATGAATATGTAGGTCAGTGAGGCAGGGCTCCAGGACTGGTTTTTCAGTGGGCTAATACAAACGGAAAGCAGGAGGAAACTCTAATGGGTTGGTGCTGTAAGAACTGGCGGAAGGTCTGGCAGAGCCCTGAGGAGCTGCATGTATCTTGGCTAATCTTAATTATTCAACAGTAGCTCTGCAAGTAGGAAAAATGTATGACAGCTAGAAACTGTCCTAAATGCTAGTCCTAGATAGCCTCTGCTCCTGAAGAATGAAGCACAGGCCATCCTGGTAACCAGCCTTCCAATTTCCTCCTGAAGGTAATGGTCATTTTTATAATCCAAGAAGACTGGAGAATCATAGTGGATTAGTATTTCATAGAACCATTAAATGATTTGGATGGGAAGGGACCTCTAAAGATCATCTAGTCCAACTCCCCCCTGCCATGGGCAGGGACACCTTCCACTAGATCAGGTTGCTCACAGCCCCATCCAACTGGGCCTTGAACACTTGCAGTGATGACGCACCCACAACTTCTCTGGGCAAGCTATTCCAGTGTCCCACCACCCTCATTGTGAAGATGTCATCTTTATAGTCAATCTAAATCTACCCTCTTGCAGGTTAAAACCATTGCCCCTTGTCCTGTCACTATGTGCCGTGGTAAAAAAACCTCTCTTCATCTTTCTTATAAACCCCTTTTGTTATATATTGAAAGGCTTCAAGGAGGCTTCCCTGGAGCCTTCTCTTCTCCAGGCTCAACAATGCCAACTTTCTCAGCCTTTCTTCACAGGAGAGGTGCTCCAGCTCTCTGGCCCTTTTCATAGCTCTGAAATTTCTCCCTTTGACTAACAGAACAGTGAAACTACAGTCAACAGAGGGCCATGCCCATCTCTACATCTGTCCCACATAGGTCTGTGGTTACTCCTGCCTTACTATTGATTTCTCAAATGTTTTTGTCTTCTGCTTCCTGTAATGATAACAATGATAGTTAAACAGTTTTCTCTTGCCTATCCAGGAAGCTTCCCAATAACCCTTCCTTCCTGACTTCAAAAAGAAAAGTAAGGGCACATAGTGTTTTCTCTTTTGATTCTTCTCTGCTACAGCTGGTTTACTGAAAAAGACAGTGTCACTTCACAGGATCTCCAGTGTTCATTTCTTGCTTTATAGAATTCAATCGGAGCTTCTTGCGCATGGATAAAACCTAGAAGTCGGAAACTGAGCCTCCAGCAGGAGTGTGGTGGGCCAAATAGAAAAGGGCCACTCATTAAAAAAGCAACAAGCAGTACAAATCCAGGTCTCCCAGCCTGACCTACAAACCTAACCCAGCATATCCTTTCATTTTGTCACCCTCTCCTGCTTCCTTTTGGTCTCCAGAGACCAACTAGGTGCCTCTTGCCATGGAGTTACGGGGCAGTTGCAAGGGCTGAGTGCCAAAAGAGCCCATGCTTCTCCTGCCCTGCTCCTGCTGTCTGCACCCCTCTTGTTCTGTGAGCTTTAACCTCTGAGCTGCCATGGCAGATGAACCTGGTCTTGGCTTCCACCCTGCCTGCAAGCCTTGGAGGAATCAGGTGGGGTGGTGTCTGCATATAAAATATAAAATAACCTGCTACTGTTGGTCAGTGAGAACTGTTTGGAGGACCACAAAGTTTTCAGTTGATGGAGTTTTTTTCATTTTTCTTCCCTGGTTCTTCACGTGTGACATGAACCCATCCCCAAGGTCAATGTATGGCATGGTATTTTTCCTCCTACCCCCCTGAAAGTGGTTAGGTTATTTCCTGAGACACCTTCAGCTACTGTCTAGCTGTACAGAGCTCAGCTTCCTAAGCATCCACAGCATCCCTTATATGTGACAGCTGGCAGCTAGAATTTTACTTCTGTAGCTTATCCAAATGCCATGTGTTCTTATTTCCTTAACCCAGTGTTTTTACAAGAAAATTGAAGTACCTACCTAAAATAATGTTATATAGGCACTCCAGGAAAATTGGTATCATCTTATTCCTATTGATGTCTTTAAAGAGAGAAAACAAAGAAGGGCAAAGCACAAGTAAAAAGAGTTATATTTAGGATGCAGGTTCCTAATCTTAAGCTTGAAATCTCAGGGCTCATGAGAGCCTGGAGCCGTGAATTTCCATATATAAGATGCAGCTTTGAAATCTTTCTCAAAGTGTTACTTTTGAACTGTGGAAAGCCAGAGCTGAGAAGGCTGTGTCTAAAGGAGGGAGCAGAGGCCTCTCTGTCGCCCTGTGCCTTTCATCTCCACGCACAAAGGACCAAGTTAGAGGAGAAGAGCCAGCAGAAGCCGAGCCGCGGTGGCTCAGCCCCGGGAATTGCCTCGCTCACAGCAGCCTCAAGTGAAGGGGAATGGGAACAGGACAAGCCGGGATGTTTCTTGGGACTGCCTTCCCTGTCTCCAATGATTTACATCTCAGAGGCTTTCAGAGGTAGCAGTGCTATTTTGTGTGTAAAAGTCACTTCATTAATGAGCTGTGAAGCTTCATGCTAAAATGCAAATTTTTACCTGCACCTTACGTTAGGTTTCATTCAGAATTGCTAAGCAAAAATCAAGATTTTAGGAACAGATGCACGTAAAGACCCCAGTGCCACCACTAACACAGCATCAGCATGTTGAGTTTGCAAACCACTCGTGCCTCTGCCTCCGGTGTTTTTGTTCTTGCGTGCTTTTCTGAGGCATTACAACCTCGGCTGGTACTCACAGAGCTTAAGATTCTACATGCAATAACTTGTGGAGCACCTTGAATTAGGAAATGCTTGTTTCTGACCGGGTTAAAAAAACCAAACCCTTTCTGATTCTCAAGGGGTGCACTTTGCACCCTCTCGTTCTTGGGCATCTACAGGAAATGTGCCCAAATACCAAGGAACAAAGTGAATTTTGTCCCGGACCCCAAATGTCAGCGTTTCTTGAGTTGCATGTGAAACAAACCTTACTGCATAGGTTTCTGCATTTACTTCTCAAACTAAATTCATCCTGAAATGAAACAGAGTTTTTAGAAGCCAGGGGGGATTCCAGTCTAGAAACTAAGATAATGTTCATCAGCAAATAGTTGACCCAAGGCATTATTGAGCCTCTTAGGCCTGTGTTATATATCAGAAAATTTCTTCCCAGAGAGCTATTCACCATCACAGCCCCTGCTTATTGCTCTCAATTTTGCCATAAGCCAAGCTCATAAATGCACTTTTAACTGATGTGATGGAAGGCTTGGAAAGTTGGGGGGGGGGGGGGGGTGGGAGAAAAGGATTATAATTCCTTCAATTATGCTGAAATATTTGTGAGATAATTTTAAGCAGGTGTCTTCTAGAAGGCTTTGTTATTTCTTCATTTTTCATGCTTCCCATGAGCTATTTCAGATGGGAGCTCTTTAAAAGCCAGAGCATCAACACAGGGTTGGTAGCAGCAGGGTGGGCTCTGTTTAGCTGGGTGTTGCTGGGTGCAGGTGTGGGTGCCCCTGCACGGCTCTCTGTGGATGCCTGCAATGAACAAAAAACTGCACGGATGAAAAAAAGCATCTGCCATGTCTCTGGTGCTTACTGTGCAGCTGAAGAGCTCCTGCAGCCCGGAAAACACGAGGCTTCTTCAGCGTGTGAGAACAAGCAAGTGGACTTGCCTGACAGACAGGAACCAGAATCTGTTCCTGAGGACAGACCGACAGTTCCAGGGCAGGGAAAACGGGAAAAGGGAAATCCAGGTTCCCTTTTAAGTTTCCTAAATAATAAGATTTACTTCTCTTCTGAGGAAAATCAAAGATTACATTCACACAGGGAAAGGGCTTTTTAATTTGATTGTTTTAACTGAGTTTCTTTATGCAATTTTCCATCTGATTTCATTCTATTTAGTATGAGAAATGCGGCTTAATCTGAAATTCTTTTTTTTTTTTCTTTTTTAGCTTTCATATATGAAAAAACAGAGATGAAAGATTAACATCTGGTGACCTGCATCAAAATATAATTTGGCTGGAAGTGGAATGAATTTGGATTTAGCTGCACCTCCTGGCTAGGTGTGCTGCAACGGCAAATCTTCGTGAAGTTAAGCTGCCTCTGCTCGAGGAGTGGAAGAGGGGTCTGCAGCTGAGCTCTGAGAAGCTCCCGCGGTCTCTGCCCTGCCTCTGTGTCTGCCTGGCGTCAATGCCATCAGATCCTCAAAATGTAAAGGAGTTTAGGATTTTAAAGTAAGATTACTGCAGCAGCTTTTCATGCTTTAATTACTTTATATTGGAGGCTGCTGAATGATGCGTTCGGTGAGCTGATTGCTTTTCAGAGAGCATTAAAAGATTTAGTTGCTCCCTGTTTCAGACGTTTGGAAGTTCTCGTGCTGGGATTGAAGGGAGCTGTGGAGCAAATCGTGTCTCTCCCCAGGCGCTGGCAGCTTGCTTCCTTGGTAGCTTGGGCTGTGTGGAAGGAATTGTGACAAAATGTAATTATTTTGGGTTTAAGCTTTGTTGTAACTTGGTCTGTGTTTTGTCTCTCAGCTGTATAAAAGGCAGTATGCACCGGTTGTTGGGGGTTCTTAATCAGTAAGTATTAGTGGCAAGTATTAATACAGCATGTTCCCCCTGCTCTGCTGGTTGGCACTGGTCTCACTGGGTGCCCACTGCCTGGGCTGGTGCCGGGCAGGTGGCTGAGGTGGGCAGCCGGTGCCCCTTGGTGCAGAGCATCTCTGGGCAGACATCTCTCCAGAGCCCAGTGCCCCTAATTCCCCCCCAGGGGCCTGCCTGGCAGGCTCAGCCTGAGATGCCTTTACTGATCAGTTAAAAAATCCTTGTCTGCTTGGCTTCAAGTGCTGTGAGTTCCATTGTAAATGTCTCCTGTAGTGACTACAAAAATCCCAGTGGCTTCTGCCTGAGGATCCGCTGGAGGATCCAGTGGGGAGGGAACATCTGCTGTGCCACTGGCAGAGCTGAGAACCATCATTTCCACCCATCTCTGGCTGCTCTTGGCCAAATTTCCTCCCGTTACCTGGCCCCAGCCCCTCCCCAGTGAGAGCTGAAAGCCACCCGAGCTGTCTCCCTGCTCCTTCATGATCCCTCTGATGGGTGGCTCTGGTGAATCCACCCTTCACCAAATCAGGGAGCTGGGAGAGCTCTGCCTGGGCACAACAGCTGAGACAAGCTCAGCACAAGAAAGCTTGTTAGGAGGCTCCAGAGACAGGCCAAGCTGCAGCTGCATTTTGATTTAGATTTTTTTATTGGTTTTGCTTTAGTTTCCATTCAAGTCCTCTTACCTGGGAGACAGAACCGTGCCCTGGGGAGCTCGTGTTGCTCACACGTGGACCCTGGGCTACAGTCACTTCTTTCTCTAGGTGGTTTATACCAGTGGCACTCTCCCCTCCCCAAAGCATGTTCTCATCACCCTTTGGAGAGGGGCAGTTGTCTCTCCAGTGCCTCCCTACAAAGCCTGGAAACTTAGAAAAGATCGATAGGTTCATGAAGCAGAAGTTCAGGTGGAGTGTCCCTGCTTTCTGCTTTCAGAATCGGGTTTCTGCCATGACTGCCTTTTCTCACCCTCCGGGTTTTGCAAGCCTTGTTTGATTGGTGTTTAGAAGAAGCCCAAGTATCTGACAAGCCCAGAATGAGTTGTCCTCTCTCTTTCCTCCAAAGGCAGCCCCACTGCCAGAGCACGTTCTTTGACAGGATGTCTCACCCTGCTGCTCCTCACCATACAGACGTCCCACCCGTTCGAATTCCAGGGTAAGGAAGAAAGGAAATCCCTGGCACTGTAAAGCTACATGATGTAGTTCTAGTTCTTTTGGATTCTGATGTTGGAACTCCTCTGAATCCTCTTTTAGTGTGGACTGCACCGCTAAGCCATAATACAATGGATAAATCTAGTCATTTATTTGAATTTGATTCTGTTTGTGTTGTGAAAATAATGCTCCAGAATGTATTTAATAGTTCATCTATTTAATAGTTAATCTCATAACCTAATTCTCTGCATCTGGAAGAAAATACCCAGGACAATGATGCTGGCTAATAATATCAAACTGATGAGCAAAGAAATGGCACCCACATTCTCAGATGATGATGTGGCAAAGATCAAGAAATTCTGCAAGGCTCAAACTAAAGTAAGTTATAAATTGCACTAATACTGGCTAATGGATAATGAGATTCCATTCTAATGTTGGTAATGTGCAATGTAAGTGTTTGTTGTTTCTTAAATAGGATATCTTTGACCATTTAAGCAAGTCTTTAGCACCAACGTTCATGGCCATGAGTATATTAAAAAAGCCATTTTGTCTATGCTACTGCAGGGTAATGAGAAAGTTCTCAACAATGGGACACGCATTAAAGGAGACATCAATATCTTATTATTAGGTAAGAGCATGTAGAGTTAATAGTGCATTGATAAGTTATTTTATTATCCCCCCTCCTCATCATGCCAGTGTAGTTCTGTTATGCAATATTAGCAAGAAAATAAAAGCCAACCCAGTACAAAGACTCATTTTGTCTCATACAAGAATGTTTGTTAGTGTCTTAGGATCCATTTATTTTATCCTTGGGCACTTTTTTACAATTATTTCTGTTTTGTCCCACTCTTCCCTATTTACTTGACATCTGTTCTATGGTTCTAACTAGTGCTGGCATGATGTGCAATCGAGTCTAATCCTGCACTGCTCACTGGGGCGAGACACCCACTGATTTCACGAATGGGCTCCAGTTTATCGTGCAGGTTGATGGAACTATTCTACTGCTGCCACTTGTAGGGACGGTGGCTGTTCAGTTGTGACTTCATTTCTAAATGCTTTGTTTCCAGTACCCATAATTAAGTTACATTAGCCTGACAATGCTAACCCCCTACATAACAGCTCCTGGCAGAGGTGTCGGCTTCCTTACATAAATCAAGCTCTTTATTTCTCTACAGAGCTTCAATCAAATATTTAATAACTCGCTTTAAAAATAGATTAACCTAAAGCAACAATCCTTTTCGGATCTTTCTGTCTGAGACTGTCTTTTCCCTCCTGAAGAGAGCAGCTTGCACCCTTGCTTACTGGCAGTACTGAAGCAGCACTTCATCCACACCAAGCTACTGTGGCATTTTGACCACTTCGGTGCAGATGGGACCTGTCAGCCAACAAGCCCTTGGCAAAAGCCATTGCCCAGCACCTGGATTACCTTGCTGAGTATCCAAAATATACCATGTGTGAAAGCCACAAACATTCAAAGCAGTTGTGTAGTGGCACACGATGACATGCTAATGGATGTCAGTCCTAAGGACTGTCCATTAAAGCTTTAATAAAGCAAAAAGTTGGTCCATTCATCAAATGCAAGTCTAGGTTGGACATACTCCTCTGAAATAGGTATGCTTCTTAGAAAGTTGGAATGAGATCTTAAGTTAAAGAAAAGAGAAAAAGATTTATTCTAGGATTCTGAAGCAAGAACTCTAATGGGGGAAGTCTAGTTTGAGAATTTATATCGGATTTATTGAAGCAGTGGGATTGCTGAGACATCTTTAGTACCTGGCTGTGTTCCAGTAACGTCTGGAGGGGTGTTAGGTATGTAACAATGGTGTCATAATATAACCTTTTCCTTAAGAAAACAGTTCTGGTTCCTTTATATACATATATATATATATATATGTATAAATTTGCATGCCTGACTTTAGGAATGCTAGCTTCCCTTTTTTTCCTTTCAGTTTGAGACTGAAATGAACTATTTCAATCCTTCTTATACACCAGTACTGTTGGTGTAACATTACAACTACCTAAATCATTTTAGAAGCTAGCCAGTGGTACAAGATTTACACCTTTGCTAAGACTAGGGAGCATTCTAAAGGGGAAATGCTGGAAAAAAAACCAAACTAAAATTCTATAATGCAGAGGATTTCTTGCCAGAACCCTTCAACTTTGGGAACTTCAAGGCTCAAGCACATGTCTCTAAAGCTTTGACTTCTTTTAATTGCCAAATCCTGTGCTTTTGGAGATGCTGGTGGAGCATAGCAGGCTCCTGTACCTGGAATAACAGAAGGTGTTGATTTGGTTTGCTCTCAATTTTCTCCTGTGAAACAGAAGTTGAACATTACACCTCATGACATTTGTTTGGGAGCTGTGTTTTTGAATAATGTATGAAATAAAAGGCTGCAAGCTTAGAAAACAAGATGTGCTAATGATGTTTCAAGGTACTTATAAGGCTTAAGTGAATGTTTCAAACTTAGGAGATTGTCATCTGGGTTTCTTGAAAAGAGGAAAGATTTTGACACTAATATCCATCCCAGCATGCTTGCAACCTCTTGGAGACACCTTCCTCCTTTTACTGGGCAGGACCTTAGAAAACACTGAATAAAAAATACTTATTACAAAGATCAAGTGTTAGCTTATACAAAGCTGTCTGCAACCACCCTTAGCTGCTGGCAAACTGTGTTTTTTTGAGCCCACAGGCTCCCCTGGAGTTGGCAACATCAGGATTAGCATCCCCTGACCCATCAGCAGGGACTCCTGGCTCTCCTGCTGCCACCACCTCCATCCAGCTCTCGAGGTCTTTCTGCCAAGAGCTGCCAGGCTTTGGGAGAAGAGTCTCAGCAACGACTGGGGCTGTGGCAGAGCAGGGCTGCCAGAGGTCCTGGGTCTGCTCTCACCAAAGGCCGTGTCCCTGCTTGTGACCCGCTGGACTGAACGGGACCATCAGGACACAGAAATGTCAGACCAGCAAACAGGTACTGCTTGGTTGCTTTTCTCCATCTGTGCTGTTACTTAAGCCTCCTAATAGTCCTGATTTACCTGTCTTTCCAATAAATTGAGGAAACTGATTGCTAATTTCCCAGGAGTATTTGAGCAATTAATTGTAAAAATACGTTGTAAGTGCAAGAACATTTATCTCATTCAAGTTCATTCCTGCCAGAGCTTGAAAGTACCAAGATTCCAGTTTACTGCAGCAATTAGACCCTGACATCACCAAAAAATAGTTACTGGCTCTCCCTAACACCCAGCTCAGAGAGGATCTGCAGGGGGTTACCATTTTGCTCTTCCTCCTCCTCTCGTTTCTTTTCCACTTCCATGGAGAGGAGTTGGGGCTCTGGCTGCTGGGACCCACAACATTTCCAAAAGCCAAAAGTGGTGGGGAAGGAGAGGACGTTTACTGCACTCCTGTTTAATAAACTAGGGGAAGTCACTGCACTCACAGACACTGGGCAAGTTATTCAGCACAAATTAATCATCCACACAGATGCTAAATAAAATGGTAGTAATATTTTCTCAGGATTTCTCTACTGCTTATCAGGCTGTTTATTTTTTTTCCCAGTGCTCTAAAACCAGTATGCAAAAGGCTTTGGCCCTACAGCTGGAAGGGGGCAAAGTGCTCTGCTTTCCCCTTTAAGAGGTGATCTTTGTGTTGCAAAAATATTCCCTAAGCCACTTCCACCATCAGCAGGGGGTTGCCAGGAAGGCAGTTGACAGCAGCCATAACTGCTGATCAAGGAACTGATGTTCAGCCTTGCATTTCCACAGATATCAAACGTTCCATCTCTTGAGCTCTAAACCCCTCCTGTCGTGCAAGAGGTCCCATGCGCCCGGCCGCCGGCTGCTCACCCATGGGTGCACCAGCAAGCACCACGAACCCCAGCCCATCCCTGGGGGGACCTTGGCAACAAAGCCTGGAAATGGCCTTGATGACACCTAATAAGAAATGGGAAAGGGATTTTTATAGCTGGAGAATATTTGTAGAGTGGGGGGGGGGGGGGGAAATAAATTGATTTTTATCCCACCCGGTCCTGGTCCAGCAGGGCACTGTGATGCTGTGGGGAACAAGTGAGAAAGCAAATGCACTAGTGACCCAAGCACAGCTCATCTGAGTGGGGTCTGACAAGCCCGCAAAGTGGTTTGTGCAGGATGGGTGTAAATCAAGGCAAGTGGAAGCCAAGATAAGTTGTTTTTAGGAAAGTGGCACCACCTGCTCTGGCACTCAGGGGTGACTGTGGTGTAAATGGAACGCTGCTGTGCCTGCGCTGGCACCACTGGATTCACCCAAACCCCAGGGAGGGAGGTAAATGAACCTCTGAGGGGAAAAGGGGAAATAACCCTCTCTTCCTCCTTTCCCCAGGTCATTTCAGAAACACCTCTGAGGCCGGGGCTGTGTTCAGATCGGCTGCGTCGGTCGCTATTTGTGGTTCTCAGAAATGCAGATCTGTTCCAAAGCCCGAGGTTCTCTCCTGGGGGGAAGCGGTTGCCAGCCAGGGCTCTGCAGGTCTTTCCTCGACAGGGGGGAGGTTTGGTGTCAACCAAAAAGCAGTGTGGTCCCTCCCACCATGCGACCATGTGGGGACCCAGCCAGGGAAGCCAGCATGAGGCAGGTGCCCGGACAGGGCAGCTCTGCTTTTCCTGGCAGGGAGGCCTGGGTGCAGGATGGGGACTTCCCTCCCAGGGCAGGAGGACAAACATTTCTATTTGGTCTTCAGTGGCTCTGTGAAACAGAGCATTGGTGTCCAGCAGTTCTTCCAACAAATCCTCCAAGGCAGAAACCCTCTTATTTATTGCCCCTGGCATCAGCCTAGGTAGGGGTGAGCTCACTGTAGAGACAGCAAAGCTGGCATCATGGGGTATGGCATCACCACTGGCTTTGTCCCCAGCAGACGCCATGGAAGGAGTCTTGCTTCCGAGTTTTTCTTCAGTCTTCCAGCAACAAAGCATCTTTTCTGTGATGCTTGTGCCAGTGCAGCTTCTGCATCATCCTGGCTGCCACTTTCCCAGATCCTCCCGGGAGAGAGCGGCCCAAAGAGTCCCCGTGTGCTGCAGCTGAGATAGTCAGAGATCTCGCAGTGCTTGTGAGGAACAGGCACGTTGCTCTAAGCTCATGGGAATAAGTTTTAAACCGGACATCAGTAGCAGCAATTGATCCTACTGGGAGCTTTGGGTCTGAGAAAAGCAGAGCAGAGCAAAGCAGTGGGCTGCTGAGTGGGAGGAGTTGTTCAGGCTTCATCTTGCAAAGGAGCATCTATCTGCTTGGGAGATGTGGCTTGGGAGATGTGGCTATCATGCAGTGGCCTACGGACAGTATTTGCTGTCTCCATTTCTTTTTTTTTTTTTTTTCCCTTAGATAGCTTCTCTTTTTCCATTCCTCCCAACCACACATGCCAAGTCTTAAGCACAACCACGATTCTTCTGACCAAGGCAAACCTGCTGTTGTTCTGAGTGCCCGCAGAGGTTGTTCCTTAACCAGGTGAGATGTTAGATACTTTCATTTCCTCTCTCTTACCTTCAGCTTACTCTGACCAATCTTTTCTGGTGATGAAGGTGTGACGGTAGCAACCAGAATGAAACCAGACTCTTCTGAGAAGCAACAGAGATTCCTACCACAGTTAGTAAACAAAGTCTATTAAACAACTTCATAACTGCTGACCTTAAAAAACTACTAGCTTACTTTAAACTGAAGTTGCAGTGGTTTTGTATGCAATTTAGAATGCTCTGTTTTGAGCAAGCAGACAATCTTAACACGAGTGAAAGCTGCCTCCAAACCCAAGTGCTCACAACATGATGAGAAATATGAAGGGGAAAAAGCAATTGCAGATGAAGAGGGAGACATGCTGCTGACAAGGGTTGATCCCACTTTTCATAGCATAGCCTGCATGGATCCAGATGGTGTGGGGTTCAAAAAAATCAAGGGCAAATGCTTGTACCCAGAGCTCTAGCAGAACAAGATGGCTGGTTCTAGTTACATATTGGCAACCTCTAAGCAGAAATACTATCATTAAGTTAATCAAAATGTTCCATCAAATTGTTTAAAGAGAAGATTCAAGTCTGATAAAGAACACACAATCTTTTATTTTCCCATGGGTATTGCACTGGAGGAGCAATCATGTTTATGTATTGTAGGAGTAAGCAAGGAGTAACCTTGGGAAACAATGAGGTTTGAGTTGGTTCTTTTAAGTAAGTTCCAGACATGCAAGTTAAGCTGCTTTGATGCTATTTTGTTTTCTCAGTAGGTGGAGGCAAAGGCAGAGATCAAGCGTGGACCATTTCATCTCGAGTGGAAGGAGTTTAGGAATTCATGAGCAAAATGAAAATGAAAAGTGAAATGGAAACCTGTCGGCAGCCTTCCTGATACCAGTTACAGTGCATATGGTGTAAGTAATACACTTGGACTGGTGTGGGGAGAAAAAAGCATTCCATGAAAAAATAGAAAAAGGTGACACTGGTAATGTATTTGAAGATGTTTAATACAAATCAGGCTGATCCATCTGCACTCCAGAAAATTAGGAATTTGGGAGTAGGAGGGATGAGCAGTTTGACTTGCTGTGGTCATTGTTTTTTTCCCAGTTCATTCTTTTGATGCTCAGGAAGGAGAGAGGGCAAGGAGACCAGCCACATGGAATCTATCTGCTCCAAAAAAAAGCCATAATCTTCCTCCACAAGCCAAAAACTTAATTCTAGAGCTGTCTTTTGTAATAAACTAGAATATATGTAGTTGAAAGAAGTGGGAAAATGAGATCACTGTATGTTTAATTCCTTCATAATTTCATAACAAAGAGCAAAATGCAGGTATTTTTGCTATTTCTGCAGCAAATACTACAAAAGGCTCTAAGCAACAACCCTAGATTTGAGAAACAGCAATTAAGTGTTCAGAAAAGGCAGTTTATTTGATGGTTGTCTTCTCCTTTTGAGACACAACTACTGCCAGCACTGAAGATAGTTTGAAAATGCAGTCCAAGTAGACAGGAGAATTCAGATCCTATTTATGCAAATCAAAGGGACTTTAACTGACATGTGGCAGTTGTGGCTTAGCAAAATCCCCTGAGCTCTAGGAACAGTGGAAAAGGAGAGCTGGAGGGGGGCAAAGAAAAATCAATACCACTTCTCTGTTCTGATCTG
>JANVCC010000261.1:6093832-6201952 GCA_025345505.1 Todiramphus chloris collaris
TGATGTTAATCACCCAGTGGGTTACCTGAATGTATCCAGTGATGTTAATCACCCAGTGGGTTACCTGAACGTATCCACAGAGAATTAAATAAAAGTTGATATGAATTTTCTTGCAAGGCAAACAATCTTTTTAGTCCTCAGCTTTCATGGCCTGTTTCAAAGGCAAGCAACTACACTTTGGCAATTCGTGGTCGTAATTTGCACTACATGATATTTCTGAATCAAATTCTAAAATAACATCTGTGCTGCTTCCTTCCTGAGAAGTATTAAACATCTTTTCTACTGATATAAATGCTCTTTTGTTCCAACTACATTTATATAGAACTCTTCTAAATGTTGCTACAGGGACTTCTAAGGAGATGCACAGTTTGGTTTATAACTTTGGACTAATACGTTACTGAAAACAATAAACACATTTAAAATATAATTTACAGGGAACTCAAGCAGAGTACTTCAAAATGGTCAAATGCTGAAGTCAGGAGGGGTTTTTTGACCAAACTGATCATGTTTAGTCTCGCAGTAGCAGTTGGAAATATTTGCCTTAATTAGCTGTAGTCTGTCTTTGCTTTCACTAGGAGCAAAGATTTATTCTACTAGAAGCTTTCATTACTCATCCTAAAATTGCATCTGAGAATGATAACGGCAGTTACCTGCACACCGGTGCTTTATCTACAATAACACAGACTCCACCATTTTCACAAGGGTTGTCTGGACAGAAAGTACCAGGAACCTCCACCTCTGGCTCTTCGGTTGGGGTGACAGGGGCTGTTGTGGTAGCCGTAGACTTTGTGGTGGTAGGGGATGTAGTGGTGGTTGGGGCATTAGTGGTTGGTTTGATGGTGTTGGCACTGGTTGTATTCGTAACGAAGGTGGGTGATACGCTTGGCTGAGTTGATAGTAGATGTGATATATCTGTGCAGTAAAAACATAACAAATTAGGTCTTTACTTCATGGTACTTTTTCTCTTTTTGTAATGATAAGTTCTAAGAGTAAAGAGCAAAGAGCCTGTCCCAGGTATAACGGATAAGCAGTCTTTTTTCCTTTCAGGAGCATGATTTATTTTGGAATGTCCTTTAGATTTTGTTCAGGAACAGACAATTTTATTTGAAATACTCTGTTCAAAATAATTTGCCTAGAATTAGCATCATTTTATACACCTTCACATGAGAGAAAGGAATTACACAGTGCAAGTACATACCCACAAATTCATTCGCACATATGATTTGACTTTAGATATATGTTTAGCTCCAAAACTGCTCCTGCACAGAGTATAGAAAGTGTATTTATATCTACAGCACTAGTGACTCAGTAAGTGTGTGACACTGTGATTACGGTATCATAAAGAATACCGGCTATGCTTACATACCTTCCATTGTTAAAAGAATATAAATACTGTCTTCCTTAATAAAGTCGCGGCTTCTAAGTCTCTGATGAGTTAAAAATGTGGTAGTTCCACTTCCTGGACCTCTCATGAATGTAGTCCCATTAGGAAAAGATGCTATGGAGCCCACTTTATCTGGCCTATCCCAAAAATAAGATGATGAGGAATCTGGAAAAGAAAAAAAAAAATAACTGAAAGTGAGTGTGGGACTACTCTGGATTTCTGGATTTTCTGGGGTCAGGGAAGGAAAAGGGCACAACAGCAGAGAGCACAGGGAAAACACCAACCATGACAGACCTGGATTGGTGTGTCTTTTGTCTACAGGGAGGACATTTAGGCTGTCAAGATTACCTGCTATGTTTTCACATAGCGACACCATGTCACAGAAAAATGAATGCAAATCATCACATTTTTAAAATAATACTGTAAATTGGACATTTTTTATGCCTGCCATCCTTCCTGGAAGCCCAGGAAACTAATTCAGTGGTAGAGGTAGTTTTTCCGGGCAAAACCCTTGTATTAATGCAGAAAGTAATTTTGTCTTAAATCTAATCCTTATCTAATGATGAATATGAGGGGTTGCTTTCATATCTCTTTATGGGGATTTCTCCCATATCTCGGAGATACATCTTGACCTCAACTGCCTCCTTTCCAAGTTATTGTGGACAATTGCTCCTTATCTTCTCACACACCTTGAATGAGTACAGGTTATGTAATACGAATCAGTACTTTGTCTATCAGGAGATTTGTGCTGACACCACTGAACTCTTTACAAGGAGGGTGGGGATGTGTTTAACAGCTGCACTTTTATCTGGTCTGAACTGTGTGTACTGGTAATTCAGTATTTTTCTTTTCAAGCCTTCTGGAAGACTTCCATTCTCATTAAAGCAGATACAAATATATCTTTACAGGTCGTATGAAGATAAAAAATTTAGGAGTGGATCATCCACCTGTTTCTTATGCAAATCAACTTTGAAATCCAGGGTCCAAGCTTAAACTATTTGTATGGTCAACTTTTTCTTCCCTATGGATCCACAGTGTTGCTGCAAACAAATGAAACATTCCAGAAGCTGAAACAACTGCACTAATTTACACGCAGAGAAAATTTGATTTGTTATCTTTTGATTGTGTTTTAAAGGTACAAGGTAGCATCGCTGCTTTTAACTAACCTAGTAATTTCAGGGGGTCTGTTGTTATACTCCTTTGGTTTGACATCCGTTGCCGAATATCAGGATGCTGGTCAAGCAGAACCATGGTGCCTTGTTGCCACGCGCAGGGCCATTGCAACTGATCATCATTTGCTCCAGAAATCAAGTACAAGTATATTCCTAAATTAAAAGGGTTATCAGTGGTGCCATTCACATACAAGCTGACCTGAAAAGCATATCCTTTCCTAGAGTAAAAAGGTGGGCTGTATATTCTTCCTGCTGTCCCTGCTGGACTCGTGTTGAGGAGGTGTGTGAAGTTTCTGATATGCCAGACGTGGTCGGGACACTGAGTTTCTGACAAGTTGATGTCATCAATAGAAAGGCCTCCATTTGATAAGCCACTTCCTCTCACACCTTGAAACACCACCCGGAATTTACTTGTGACATTCAAAGAAACATGATGGAGTTGCCAGTACGTTGCAGGTGAACCTGAAAAACAAGGGTAGGGATTTCTGAGTAGGCAGTACAGTCAGACAGTGCACACGTCCATGGGTCCCATGCCAACACTGTGTCAAAATGTCTCAGGTATGATGGAATGTTGCTCCTGTAAGTGTCACTTTTTCCTGTGCAAGATCCTAGATTCTCACATCAATTTTTCAATGGGCTTAACATGCCTAACAGCTCTTTAATTTGAGTGAAAACAATGTTAATGGGGTTTTTTAGACTGCTTTTTCCTTTATATCTTTAAATAACATTGCATTAAATCAGTCCAAATGTAATCATTAAATGCACAAAGATAGCTGTCACCTGGATTAGTAAAAAGAAACAAATTCAGAACGAGGTGTATTCAGATAACTGAGTAACAGCATCTCTCTATATAGAGGATTCTGGGAGCCTAGAACTGGTTCATTCAGTTGTTTTTGTATATTTAAATGGCTTGTCGGAAGGTTGTGTCTGCAAAAGCACTATTCACCCAACAAATGATTAATGGTACTAAGTTCAAATTAAAGCCAGTCGTTTGCAAAAGCCTACTTCATGGGATAGAACCTCACTGCCAGCCTGGTGCTGCATTCAAAAGCTCCTGCTCCAGCAAATTCCATTGGACTCCAAGTGCAGCGTACGTAAAAGCAGAGACATCTGCAGGGGGGCACTGTAAGGCAGGTGAAAGTAGGACATCCTTTGTTAATAGTGTGTGCAGCAAAACAGTTTCTTTGGTGCCTGGCTGATGCTCACCTGCACGGAAGAGCTGCCTTTCAGCTGCATTTATGGAGTAAGCAGTGCCAACCCCAGGTGCAGAACTCAGCCTTCACTCTCCTAACAATTCTAAACGCAACACAGTGGCTCTCAGATATGAGTCTTAATTTCTTGCCATTTTTCATTACCATTACATTTAGGAGAAAAAAGAAAACCCAGAAACAAAACCAACAGAAACAAGAAAAGCACTCCCCTGCTTTCCCAGTACACTGCCTTCTGCATAGATTTCAGGGTTTTTGAGATGCACAGGTTATGTGTGAGACTGGGGTTTCTGACTCACGCTCATTGAGCAGATCAGCTGCTGTGCTGTAAAATATCCCACCCTCTCCAGCCTCCTGCTGCCAGCTGAAGGCAGCCAGAGCTGCCACAGAGCAGCAGAAAGGGCTCAGGACTTGTCTCTCCAGCAGGGTGGCACAGCACAAGCCCACAGGCAGCTCAGCCAGGCTGCTCAGGCTGTTGCCCTCCTGTTTATTCTGGCTTGTCGACTGTTTTGGTGAGGGTAACTTCTCACATGAGGTAAGGGAAACACCACGGGGGAAAAAAAAGTGATCTTAAATCATTTCTTGAAAGTTTTACCAGATACTGTCAAAGGAGGGTGTCCGTTTGGACACACGTATGAGATTTAAAGGGAAATTAGGGACTGAAGAAAGCAGAGACGGGAGATGGAACTGAAGGTACATGAAAGAGTATTGGTGAGGAAGGTCAAAGTGTGAAAAAAATTAATCTTGCTTCAAAGCAGCGTTCAAAAGAGTTAGGAGGGCTCAGACTGATCTGAAATTAGCAGACACTTATATGAAGGATTCCTGATTGCACACAGGGAGGATGAAAGCATCAGGGTGAAGAAAAGAGTAAAGAAAAAGAACAGAAAAACATGCAAGAGCAGTAGCTGAGCTTAAAGGGACAAAAAGAGGCAGAAGCAGTAGACTTGGCACCTATTTTATAAAAGAAGTTACTCAGACCCTTATGTAACCAGAAGATTTGAACTAGTCGTAGCCTCAATGGAGACCAAGTAATAGTTAAGTATTTGAGAAAGTCATTTAATCGTAAGATGACTTTGGCAATTCTAGCTCCAAGAGCTCTTGTCCACTTACTGACCTCAGTTGCTCACTCTCCAGGCCATAAGCTCCTAAAACCACAAGAACTTAATTTTCTTCAAACTACAACTCAAGTCATGATCTGCTGCCCATATATTTCAGTTCAGTTATTTCAAACCTTGCTTAAAAAGTAAGTTAAATTTTATCTTTTTAAGCTGGTATGTTAGGTATTTCAGTGCACTTATACTTTCCACTTCTTTATTATTACTTTTTTATTCATTGTAATTTACTCTAATGACCAGCTTCATCTGTTGCTATTGATACCAGCAATTCTAGAACAGTTAAAATGACTGCTCATGGAATTTCAGCTATTTTGGTGAGAAAACTATCTTGGTAACGGAAGAGTTTGTAATTTGCAGTAATTGATTATATTATAGGAAAACGGCTGACTGAGGATCCATCAGCTATAATTTCACCAGCAGAGAATCAATTGCATAGTTAGAGAAGAAGCCAGAGACTAATGCTGAGTCACTTTGCTGCAGTATTTGCCCCCAGTACTTTGGAAAGAGTGTTGAGTATAGCTCAAAACAAAACGCAGCTTTATTCCATACCTTTTATCTCTTCGATGAGTCTCAGAGTCCCGTTGGGCTGAGCTGAAGTGTACTCCCTGACCCAGACATACAGCTGGTCGCTTCCGTGCCCGCTGTTGTAGAAGTAGAACTGTAAGCACTGGAAGCCCCTTTTGGGATACAGAATTCGGCTCTCCAGGATAGCTGTGCTTCCCTCTGCTCCAGCACGGGTGCTGAAATGCATGAAGTAGCCAGAATCTGTCAAAAGTCATGAGAAGAAATGAGTGGTACATTGTTTACCCAGTGCCAGTAATTCACAGTTGACTCTCTGAAGGACTGACTTCAACACCTGAACTCGTGAAGTTTTCTCCAACAGGTTCAGAAACAACTGGTTATATTCTCAATTGCTCACCCGAGCCCTGATAATATCCATCATTTCTAAATCCCAATCTTTTCCAACGACCTACTGAGGAATTATTCAGAAAAGCAGCGGTCGTTCTGGTGTGCCTGTACCATAGCTTAGAACATTTTATATATTCTTACTTATATTCTTTATATGTTCCTGTGTCAGGATGTGACACTAAGACTAGAAAACAGCTCAAAAAGAGGTAAGGACATTCAGTTGTCTCAAATCAGCAGCAAATCACATGATATCCCTAATCATGTAGATTTATGTTGCTTAGTTAAAAAATAAACTGTAAGTTGTCAACAAATAAACAGAGAACAAGGCCAAGACTGAAGTCAACTCATATGCCTCTGCACAACATGCTTCCCAGAGAGATAAGAGCATTTTTTCCCTCGTACCTTTGCATTCTCCCATGTTAGTGTGATCAGTGTTTGGCCCAGCAGGAGCGTGAGACAAACGCTGCCAATCACTGTTATCATCTGAACTTTGAATCATGCCACATATGTTTTCTAGTTCAAAACTGCATGTATCCATGAAGGTCAGGGAGGAGGCTATAGCATTAAAAAAAAAAAACAACAAAAAAAAGTTGTGAGTCTCTATTGCACAACACACACTTTAATCCTGTTTCCAAAGACAAGAGCAGAGAAAGACTACATGCAAATACCAAATAATCAGTGCCTTCAAATACCATCAATATTCAGAGGTATAACATTCAGGAACTCAAAGCATTTGACAATTAACACCAACGCTAACGAGATGTTGTCAGGACCACGCCGGGCCCTTAGCAAGCACAGGAGGGTGGCAATTAATTATCATATCACATTTCTTTATAAAAGGAACACTAGCACCATCCCCAACCCATCAACATTCACACAGTCAGAAGGTCCTGAGACCTCCCATTCCTTCCTCTGCTTTCTTTGGGCCAGCCCACCTACGGCCACAGATTTTTGGTGAAAGTTCACTGATGTACCAGCTGGGGGACTTATTCTGAAATGTAGTAGAGCAGAAGTTATTTTGTTGCCATAAGCAAACCTTGATTTCAAACTGCTGAACTGAAAAAAACGTTTGGCAAAGGTACATTTGGGACCAGTAGATACCTCATCTCACACTAATTTTTAACATGGAATACTGGGGAGGGGGGAGCTTTGTGCAGAAGCTCACATTTTAAACAGCCACCCAAGGGATGCACAAGAATCAGCTGCTGAGTGAAGCTGGTTTTTAACTAAAGATTGGATAAAATTGCACAGAAACTGCTATTCCGTGGTGTTTCTGCAGGAGGGCTCTGGTATTCCTAGCTGCACCATTATTTCTGCTGATTTTAACCCAATTCACTGCTTCAAACACGTTAGCATCTCTTTCACTTATGCATGGATGAGTCCAGCATCTATGTGTCACCCTCATTTATGTCACGTGCCAGAAGCAAAAAAATGGAAAAGACAATGGAGAAGCTTACAGCAATTGTACAGCCGGTTCAGTTTCTGCAGGTCATAGGCACTGAAATCCATCCTCTGTCCTATGACATCCGTGAAGTCCGGTATGTTCGTGATGATGGTGGGCTCAGTTCCGTTCCTGAATGCATTTTGGCTGTAGTGCATCACAGAAGTATAGTCATAGGGAACATTCAGGAAGTCTGATGTTGTATCGTTGTATTTTATGAAATTATGTTCTTTACCTAAATGGGGAAAATAAAAGGAAATCCTGTTTGCTGCTCGAGAGAACCAAGTTTTGATGTATAGGCTTAAAGTGACCAAGAATACATCAGATACCCAAGTTTGGGGTTTTTTTTTTTTTAAGTCATTTACTTGTACTTACTCTGTAAAACTATTTTATTTATAGTCTAGAGTTATTTACTTTCCTCTTTCAGCCACTAGAACGTAATATGATGACTTCTGCTGGAAGAAGGAAAGCTTTTTGCTACTAAAAATCTCTTCCCCGTGAAACTACCCGTAAACTTTGATGGGCTTGTGATATCCAAAAGTGGAGATACTGTTTCAGTACTCAAATTAATGCAATTAGCAACTGTAATGCCTTCCTGTTTCTAATCTGCATCCTCACATGTTTAATTGCTGGTCATTTTAGCTTGCGATAAACAACTTAGAGTTGTCATTAGATAAGCTTCCAGAATTTAACGTTACAGTTATTTTCTGGAGTATGAGCAAAAATAAAATCATTACTAATTACCCAGTGGAAGGTAGAATTTTTAATGTTTTAAATTAGTCAAAACACAGTAACTATATTCTGGTCAGTGTCAAAAAGCTGCAGCAGTTTCAAATGGCTAACAATAGATCAACTTGTTGTTAAGGAGTCAGCAAAATATAATAGAAGTCAAATAAGAGAGTCCAAGCCATTTTCTGCACTCTATACTTGCACATGCACCTGCCTATTGATCATGACTGAATATGAATACATTAGATGTAATCACTGGCTATTGTTTCAGTCTTCTGTGCATACCTGTGTTAGGAAAGCATCAGGTCTGTGTATACTAACTTTGTTCTTGAACTGCCTCAAAGTCACAAAGGACAACAGCGAGCCAGAGAGGCAGAGACCGAGCAGAGTCCTGCGGATCCCTGTGCCAGCTCCTGAGCTTGTGCCAAACACCCAGCACTTCCATCCACAGACCGCATGGTGTGAGGTGGAGCCTGGCAGGGGTCCCCACCCCCTCTCTGCACACTCTGCTGTCTCAGCTCTGCTGCCCACACGGGCTGTAGCAGCCGCGGACAAAGAGGACAACCAGTGTTTTCACTGGAGGTTTTCTACAGGCTTGGGTCGCCTTGGGTTTTTTTCAGAGCGAGACTTTTTTTTCAATTGCTTTTGTTAAGGGCCCCCAGAGTAACAGTGCTTTTATTTATTTAAACAAACTGAATTATCCTCTGCTGCTCTTCTGTACAACACGTAGCGTAACAGGACTCGGATCTGTAGCCAGGGCTCTGGGAGCTGCTGTGGCATGATGAATGACCACAGCAACAACAAACAAGGCTTTCTGTCCCAAATAGATGTCACCTGATATTTCATTTGTTGATATGCTGGCTTTGAGAAATAAATGCAGGTAAGAGAACAGTGTGATCACTGAATGACAGCTGGAAAGGATGTTCTACAGCTAAACTCCCTCCCATCAGAGCCCGAAAGGAAAAGCAGAGGAGTGACTGACCAGCCTGAATCCTATCCCAGACAATGGACACGTAGTCATCGCGGTCAGACCGTGACTGCTCGTGCCAGAACCCCAGAGCGTGCAGGAACTCATGCTGGATCGTCCCGATCTTGTCACAGTTGGTGCCAATGGAGAGCTGCTGCAACCCTTCCTGGAGGTTTCCCACCGAGGACCAGCAGCTACATTGAAATAAGGAGAGGGAGCTCTGTGAGATACAGACCACCCCCATGCCACCTGAACCCCAGAATCGGTCTGTTCAACAGGTACCTTTTTAACTTCAGTGTGGAAATTACATTTATGCCACAAAGAACACTTTTTCACTGACCTGTTCCTTACCAGTTCCCTTCCTCTCCCATTGAGCTCAGTGGATAAGCAGCTCCCCTGCTCTGGCACTACTGTTTTTAGTGGGGTTCCTTGAGCAGAAAAATGTTGAGCTATTTGTAACAGAAGGAAACTGATGAAGAGTTCATCAGTACCCTGGTGAACATCAAAGACTATGGACAGAGGATTTAGAGCAATTAAGCTACTGCAAATCATCAGTTTTCAGCCGGACCGCAGTCAGTGACTATGAGCACACCCCGAGCCTGTCTCTGGCTCCAGGGGCAGCAGGTCCCTGCACCTTCTGGCCTCTGCCATCGCAGATGCTTCTCTCTTTACTGTTTTGGCCGTTTGCTTGGCATGGGGCTGTGGCCACCAGGCAAGGTTTGCTGCTGCACCGCTGTCTTTACCCTCCGAAAGCTTGGGGGGGGGGGAGTTGACTGCTTTTCAGAAGCTCTTTTCTTCCTATCCGCGAGCTGCTGCCACGTGCTCACAAGGAAGAGCAAAACCCCAGCTGTGCTGGAAGTTTCTTATTAAAGGATTAAAAAACCCATTCAGCGAGCTACCGGCACAAGCCAATAAAGCGGCACCCCGTGTACGCCAAGTAGCAAGCGCACGGAGCTACATTTAAATTGATATTTTATGCAGAGAATGAATCAACGCTTACCCAATGAAGTCCATAAAATTAATCGGGCACAAAGCACGCCGTAGGATTTGCAGTCCTCTCCCCCCAGAAATTTAGAAACACAAACGCACCGTGTGCTTTCGAACCCCGCAGCTCATCAGTGCAGAGCATTCCCAGTGTTTCTCTTTCCACAGGCCTTGGCTATTGATTACTCATTAAAATCACGGCATGAAACCTGGGCAGGAGCACATTTGGCATCCACAATTTCACAGGCCTCCCTTGAACAAGGCCTCACATCGATCATGCAGATTTTTCATGCGTTGTGCAGAAGCCTGAGAAGCCCATCCCAGTTCTGGGTCCACCTCGTACCAACGCAGCTGCCTCCAGTGTCACAGCTGCTGCCTAGTGCACAGTGGGCTGCCCGCACACCCAGGGCACGTGGCAAAAGCAGCATCCAAACGTCGGGGGATGCAGCTTCCCCTTGCCTTCTGCCTTCCCTATGCCTCCAACAACATGCTGCAGCAGATACACGGGCTGTGTCCCCCAGCACTACGGATAGAACCAAGTGAGTGGGACAGGGCACCGCAGAGCGATGGGCACCCAGAACCCCAGGTTAGCAGTGTCTTCAGGAGGGGAGAAACTCCCATCTTCCCAAAGTGTGAGAGCTGTAGTTCCCCCGTCCCAATCCTTTCTGCACTGGTAGTTGCTCCATCAGAGGCCAGAGGAACAGGGAAGTACCAGCTCTGACTAATCCCACCAGCCTTCTTTTTGGAAGATGGGCTGTAAGCAGATACCTGCCATGGTGCCACTTATTTCAGACACGCTTTTATCCTAATGCCCTGCTAGTAAATAACTTCCCATAGTATCTCCAATCACCAGTATCAGCTGACAGGCACTTTGACTCACAAGCACCAAGCTGGTTAGCCAGGGACCTGCATCAATCCACTTCTGCCTGGGGTCCCTTTGACGTGTGCTACAGCAGTGAAAAGCTGAAGAGACCTCCCAGGAGAGGTCTACAAAAACCTGATTTTTTCCACGTAGAAATACAAGAGGTGGCATTGATCCTGCCTGGTCTGCTCACCACTTGACTCTACCACACCATGCTGGCTTTCCTGCTGAACGAGCCCTGTCCTTCGTGAGAAGAGCAGGGAGAAATGGCACATCCACTGTGGGTTCCTGGGCTGTTCTCTCAGCTTTGCAGGCACTGGCCATATCTGATGCTCCTGCATTTCTATAATTCAGAAGCATCCCTCGTGTACCTTGCTCAGCACACGGGCCAGAGTCAGAAAAGGACTTTAACAAGATCTACAGCCTAACGTCTGCTGCAGGTGCGTAGACAGGAACAGAGGGAGAGGTGAAAGGCTGTGCACGAGAAAATCTTACACGTAACCTCTACTCAGCGTTATAAATACAGACCTGTTAACTTAATACAGGCAATAGCCAAGGCTTGGCAAACAGTAGATAAAGAAGGAGGGCAGGGAGAGAGCTCTTTGGTGACTCTGTGTATGTACATGAGCGATTACAAATGTATTTTTACACAGGGCAGCCAACACAACAAAATGGCAGCTGGGTTCTTTTGTGCCTGCCTTCTTTTGAATTCAAAAGGATAATCCAGACAAGGACTTTGTAGCCTACTACAAATCCCTTCGACGTGCAGTTCCCCCTCTTTCTTTTGGCTGTTTTATAGATGCCAAGATAGAAAGGGCAAATGGTATTTATCAGCTTTTTCTAGATGGGAAAATTCTTCATGAATCCAGGTGCTGTTGCCAGGCAGTTTGTCTCCTGCCTGCAGTGTACCCTCTGGACTGAGGTCTCTACACTTCCAAGAGTTCTAGCTGATTTTAAAGATAAATAAATAAATATTAGAAACAGCAGCAGGGAAATGGGTTTGTGTACCCACCTTTCATCTTGTCCCGCTATATTACAGGAGAAGAACGGAGTGAAATGAAAGGTGGTTAGTGTAGGGTCAGTCCTGATCATTTCTCTGCACAGCCCAAAGCTCGCCGAACCTGGGCAGCCCTTCTCAGGAGACAGAACTGCTCCCCTCCAATCTTTCAGAAAGTGCTGCTGAGTGTTAATTGTTTTATGGAAGTGTCAGCTGAGACAACAGGAACATTTCAGGGCAAGCAACACACCAGGCAGCAAGCGCAAGGTGGGTTATTTCAGCTGGAGCGACTTGGCTTCTTCATCACTGTGACTCATCTATTTTTAATAGATATATAAATTAAACATTGTGTAGAGGCCTCTTATTTGCCATAGGCTAAATATGGGGGGGGGGGGGGGGGTGTTTCAGGTACAATTATTATCAAATTCAATACATACTTTATGTGAC
Source organism: Todiramphus chloris collaris (assembly GCA_025345505.1). Taxonomy (NCBI): domain Eukaryota; kingdom Metazoa; phylum Chordata; class Aves; order Coraciiformes; family Alcedinidae; genus Todiramphus; species Todiramphus chloris. The sequence goes on from JANVCC010000261.1 coordinate 6,106,048, forward strand.
AAAGGACTAAAAATATTTAGCTACATGGATTTTCCATTTGGCTTAAAAAGCCAAGGAGTCATTAGCAGAGGAAAATGCATTGCCTCCTAAGTCTCCGTTTCTACATCTTTTAGGTTTGAGTTTCAATGTCATGTGTACAGCAAGAAGAGTAGAAAATATAGAGTCAGAGACCAAAGAAATTCTGAAACAATTACCTGCTACAAATATCTCAGAACAAGCCAAAGAGAAAGGGAAACATTTTTATTATCAGAAAATCTTTTCCCATTTATGAAAACATTCTCATATCAGGAAATGACTTTCTGAAAGTAAATTTCCTCACCAGGCTATCAAGCTTTCCCTGATCTCCTTTTCTACAAGAGAAATGTTTCAGTGTAGAGTGGAGAATACATTTGTTCTCGTTGCACTGTTTTGACAGAGACTGTCTTAGAAAGAGAAGCAGCTAAGGCAATTTTGACTTCTTTACCGGAGTCTTATTTTGCAAAATTAAAGGTGGGAAAGCATAACTATTCATCAAAAGTGGTAAATAAACTGATATATCTGTAAACCAGCTCAGTGCTATGCAGCATTTTAAAATGTCGCTGTTACGTCTGAACGCTGGTGTGACATTGCTCAAATGCAATTCCATTTGTTATAGTTGAACAAATTCATTGTCCCACAATTAGAACTATCATATTTCTGCTGGGATTTTTTTTTTTTTCACCCCTAAAAATTAAGGTATAGTAAGAATGACCATATCAAACTGATACTCCAGATATACAAAGATCAGCCAAGAATGTAATTGGCTTTTTTCTGGTATCTTTTACCATGCCCAAAAATTTACCTATTAAAGGACTGGATTTCCTTTTATATTTAAAAATAAGTATCAGCAAGAAATTGTTCATTACTACAAAAGTAATGCCTGTTTTGGAAACTACTACAAATTCCAGTTAATAAATAAATAAATAAATAAAGACTGGAAAGGTGGACACAACAAACATACAAAATCAGAGTCAGGGATGTTTTAGAGTGACTATTGGCCATGGAAATAACCTGAAACCAGATAAGATGAAACTTAGTTTACATTGGTCCTCTTACCCACTTCCTTTGAACACAGATATGTAATTCTTCTCCCCTTCCCAAGGCTTGAAGTCAATGCAGGTTTTCAGTCGATACTGTTCAAATGCCTTGAGGATGAGTCCCTTGGCATTCATTTCTGCAAAGCAAACAGCCAGTGCTGAGCCAAAAGGTTTGGACTATAACCCGTACGGAGCGAGTCCTAAGGCTTTTTGCTGGATTAAGACCTGGAAAATATGTATTAGGCTGTTGTGACATTATATCTTTCTCTTCTTTTGTTTCCATGTAATTTTTCTTTGGTACATATGTATGAGATACAATGAGTATCCAAAATATGATAGTGCATGCTTCTTAATTGTGTAAATCTTTCATTTACTCTGCTGAGGTTTTACGTGAGCAAGTATGAAATAAATAGGGAACAAACACCAGATTTTGCCTAGTGCAGGCTACAAATCTCACAGAATCTCTCAAGGACTTGAAATTCTAACATTCTATCTGAGCTATCTCCTCTAAGCAACGTGCATGGTTTCAGCCCAGTTTAGATCTAAATTAGCCACTCCCAGTTTAGATCTGAATCTAAACTGGGAGTGGCTAATTTTTTTTTCCTGCCATGTACCAGAAAGATGATCTCATTTTGGGTAGTGAGGGCCCTGTCTGTGCTCACCCAGCCCCAGTCCTGCGGTGGGAAAAGGCTGCTCTAGTCTCACAAGAGGAAAGGATGCCACAGGATCAACCTGTATTTACCATTTCAGTCAACACGACATACAGACATTGTCAAGGGCAAATACTGTACCCAGGCTATCATCAAGGACGTAGGGGATTACGTGGGGCCACCGGTACTTGTCACCAACGATGGAGTTTCGTTCCAGCACCTGAGAAAGAAAATAAGTACACAGTCCTTTGTAAAAAGTCGTTTAGGATCAGGGACTGCAATAGTGCTAACACAAAGCATGTCTCCTACAAGTCCATGGAAGACATGTAAGGAATCAAAGAGCTCAAAAACGTTGTAAGACTCAGAGGTCTAAGGCTGGGGTTTGAAATCCCTTCACTCACTTCTACCAGTGTCTCCAACTTCTGTTCTCTATGTTCTCCATAGAAATTACCCAAGATTTTGGTACCTGTGTGAGGAGAGGTTCAGCTCCCCTGGGAAGCATTACAATCTAAAGTCCTGAAAAGTGTACCGAGTTTAAACATTTTGCAATTTTCCATAATGCAAGGATTTGTTCCTGTGTCCTTAGCAAGTGATGTCCTTGCTTCCACTGATATGCTCAGGCCAAAACGGTTCTCCAAATAGCAGGGTAAAATACTGTTGACTTTCAGGGGAACAAGACACTTTGGGGGTTTCCACCAGTTATTTTTGAGATGTAACTTGACATGTAAAATATATATTTTTTTAATATATCAGCTAGGAATACTGGACAGATGCTTTAAGTTGTGATGTTACAGATCTAATTTTTCCATTGATTTTGGTGACTCTACTTACGTGATGAAGGTTGTGTAGCACTGGTCTCTAAATTTAATTGTCTCTTAATAAATATTGTACGGACAAATGAAAAATATTTTCTATAAACCTGTCTGGATGATGATCAGTGCTGCTGAATCTCTTTAAAGTTCAAATATAAAAAACACAGCTAAAGAAACAAGAAGCTGATAATATTGATCCGATGGCTAAAACTGACCTTATTCTGGATAATGTTTCTGCAAATGCACCCAACTCCTTCATTGTCTATGATATTTTGTAGACAAACATCCCCAAACACTTTCAGGTTATTGTTACTTAAATAGCAGTTGTTATCAGAGCAGGATGCATCAATCATTTCCATGGCAGTGACACTTTGCCTTGCGTAAGTCAATGATATGTTTTTGGTTTTATATTTTATATTTGAACTCACCCCGTCAAGTTTGATGTCTCCCTCAAAAAGGTCCAGTCCTAAAGCTAAAGGGAAGAGGAGATTAACAGTCAGTTATGTTATTGATCTGTGGCCGCTGTAATGAAAATCACCAGAGAAAAAAACCAAAAAAACAAACCCAAAACCCCAAGAAACTGAATTTTAACAAACCTTCATTGATGTCAAAGATGTCTCGATCAATTCGTCCATCTACATCTATTTCTGAAAAATAAAAAGAGAAGTGAGGCAGGACATTAGCCCTTGCAATTATCTTTATGAAGTGTGAAAATTAATGCAATAACAATAACAGTAATTATAAATCTGTGTCTGTCCCAGCAATGTTTATGAGCAGCTGGTTTTGTTGACTGCCTCCCGTGCATACAAATAGATCTCTGAACAGAACTCACCAGTTGTCTCTGGAGCAGGCTGGGAAGGGGAAAGAAAAAAAAAAAGATATTATTAGAAAGGCACATCATGAAATGCAGCTCACGTTACTCTCTCAACAGTATTAGGGATGCGAGTTAAGCTCAACTGACAGTACTTAGTGCTTGGCTTTGTATTGGACTGACTGGACCCACTGCCTCCTCATTTGACTGGAAGTGTTTATTTGCTCATGTGTCAGCTTTGTGTCCTGCCTGCCACTTCAGGCTGCCCAACAGGCAACTCACCCACTACTGCTTCTATGAAGTTTTCACAGCCCCTTTTCTCTCTCAGCTCAGGCAGTGCTGGATGGTCCTTCACAAACGGGGAAAAAAGAGCCTGTTATTGCTCTGAAATCAAGTACTGCTACCAGCCAGGAGCTGTGCAGACCCTGTGGAAGTTATGCTTAACTTTCCATCACAGAGCTGAAGACAGGGGAGTAGAATGAGTAGTCTGGCATCATGCAGCAAGTCTTTGATGGACTGGGTTCAGAGTCCAGCTCACCTTCCACCCCAGTTCAGTGCCTTAGCTGGACTCCATTTACCTAAGCAAAAACAACTCAAAGACTCTTTCTGCAACGTGTAAAATCCACAGACCATGATGAGATATACGTAGAACGCTTTTCCATAACACGACTATTGCATATAGTCTATATTCTTTTATTGGACTAGATGCTTCATTTTGGACAGGCTTGGACATACTTGAGATTGTGCTATGCAACTATTTCTCACTCATTGAGAAAAACCATGAACATCCTTTCTAAACAGTTGCAGCTGGGTGGGTTTTCCTGCTTCTCATCAGAAGTCTTCTATTCATATGTTCGAAAAGGAGTTCACAAACTGGAGCTGAAAAACATCTCTAAATTCTAACTTCTGAAAATATAGGTTACAGATACAGCAAATGGTAAGATGTAACAGCAATTCTGCAAAGCAGGGTGGGATTTTTACTTTTATTTTCTACTATAGTCCTCCCTCAGCTGTTTTTCTTTCTATATGTAAAAAAGTTCTTGTCTTTCATACATGCAGGACTTATTTTCCCAGTGTGAAGCATCTGCAACCTCCATTAGAAGTAATGAACAGTACAAGACCAGAATGTTGAAAAATCATGAAAACCAAGTCCATGCAGTCCACAAGAATATAAATTATGTCAATTTCTGCTGTCTGTATGATGGATAATAGTACAACCAGAATATTAAAGAGAGGTTCTTGTAGACCTGATTTTTGGCACATCATAATGGGAACAATTTTGAGGGTAAACATAACTGTGGGCCCTAAAACTAAAGGCATTCATAGAAAAACTTTAACCAAAAGCAGGGGAAAAAAAAAAATCATCCATAAATCTGCAATGTCATCTTACATTCTGAAGTTTTACTGCACATATATCTTCTCATTACATTTTGTTATCACTGGCTATGGATAAGATAGTATCCAGTCCATGGATTCAAGTTTTGAAATCAAAGTGCAGCTTGTAAAACAAGCTGAAAGTACCTGAGCAAAGTGTGCAACACATTTGTTTTTAAACTCCCACTGTCACACATGTAAGAAAAAAATGACAATATTAAAAAGTTTAAATCACATGATTGTCTTTTCTGTTAAACATTGTTGATGGAGGAGAAGAATCATGCCAGTATATGTTGGATCCTTGTATAACCATAACTGCAGAGTAAAATGTTTCTACGGTTTCAATTACTACAAACTACAATATACCCACACTGACTAATCAGAAAGTGTGACTGTGCTACAGGTAAGAACTGGACAGCTCAAGGAAAAGCTCCTCTGTCAGCAGCAAAAATTTCATGGGCTAAAATGAATATAGCCAAGTTCAGCAGCACTTTTTGTGCATAAACCAAACCAAGAGCCCATGGCTGAAAAATACCAAATTCAACAGCTGATTGAAATCCAGGCCAGCTCTCGGTGCCTGAAAACCACCACTGACTGGTTTATGCTGTAGGCACCTCTCATCACTCCTTTCCACTTCCTTCTCAACAAAATTAGGTCTTTTCTCCTGTGAATCTCAACAGCAAAATACTCTGTTTCAAAAGGAGTATCTCTGTGCCTGAGTGTTACTCATCTGAGTAGCAATGGCTATCATCTCAATACAGCCTGACAACCGAGACCTGGATGATGCATCTCTAGTCTCTGAATGTTTTCTAGGTAAACTTCACAGTCACATACAGAGAAGGTTATGTTACCTGCAGTGCACCAAAGAGGAACCAAAGGGAGCCTAAGGAATGATACTTCTAAATCTAAATGCACAGAAAAATCCTGACCATTCATTAAGTTAGTTCCTAGCATGGTTGATTACATTAAAGGTTGGTCGAACAATGGCTTGTGAGTACATTTAACTGGCAAGTAATTCAAGTGCATCTTGAACAGGTGGGAAACATCTCACCTATTTTAGTCATGTAAAAACTAGATAAGTGGACTCAATAATCACTGGAGAAACAATTGAGTAATTGCATACATAATTCATCTGTCCCTAAGATGGGCATGGCACCATCATGATGCCCTGGCATGTCCAGAAGATGATCCACCTCACCTAGCTTGGACAGACATTTAAGAATGTGATAGATGACCTGATGAAAATTTCCCTGCCTCACCACGGACTTCATGTGGAGTATAGCCAACCAGTTTATAGAGACACCCTTACTTACCAGCGTTTTCTCCAGACTATATATAACTTTTAATACTGACATCCAGAAATATGAAAGAAGGTCTGCACCACGTACCACATATTTTACCAAAGCCTGTAGAGGAATCTAAACAAGGCTGAGACTCTAGGGACTCCAAGAGGTTGGCAATAGAGGAACAGGGAGTTATGGGCAGCAGAAATACAGGGAAGTGTAGGGCTGGGGTAGTGGTGGATAAAGGAGGACTATAAGAAAGTTGGGGATGTGAGGTTGAATTCTTGACTCAGGAGATGTATGAGCACGTGCTAGTGGAGAAGAGGAGGATATGACTGTCACAGTGAGATATTGAAGCTAGGTTCACAGAATCAGACAGTTAACTTGCATAACTTAAAAATAGATAACATTATTCCACTTAAATAATGTCACAATAAATACCTTACTCTGTAGCTTACCCTGAAGCTACGAACAGCTGAAATGAGCTTTTGACTGGATTGAAGGAACAGAGAACAGTCATTTCCAAGTATACTCAGTAGCTAAAAAGGCATCAATTTCAATATATTTGGTATTGTGTAAAAAAAAAAAAAATCTTCCCATTCAAATATGAAGTAGCAAAATAAATTTTAATACTTAGCTTGGTACTAACCCCAGACTTGCTATTCTGGTCATGTCCTCAATACTAGTGGACATTTTTTTTAGATGGGGAATGCAAGATAAGCTCTTCCCATGTATAGCCAGGCCTATTAAGAACAGCAGCACCAAGACCCCAAGGAAACAGCAACATTTCTTTCTCTTCCAGGCAGATGACAACAGAATTCTTCTTTTGCAAAAGCAACATACTTAAGTCTTCTCCTCTCAAACTCATCTTACTCTGCATTGCTTAGTTGATCATCTAAAGAATAAACATTCTTTGTTTTCTTACCTGACTCCAGACCACCTGAAGAAGAAGCCAAGGTAGGAGCACAGGCACAGACAACCAACCCATGTTGTTCTTGAATCAGTAGTTACGTGAACAGAACTTCAGACCAACTTGGTATTTAAGACAGTAAATATCATAAATTAAAACCTTTGTCCTTTTATCAACGATTAACTTACCTACCTTTTTCTCATCCAGTCAGTGAAGTCCATCATTACTATATTACAGTAACTAACATATAATTTAACTATTTTGAAGCATTGCTGTGAGAAAAAACATTGGACACAAATTGACATACAGGATGAAATGGATGCAAGACATTGGAAATACAGAGGAAATGGACACACTGAAATACATGAAGTTCCATTTAAATGTAAGAAAACTTCTTTTATTCTAAGGATTTTTAGGCACTAGAACAAGTTGCCCAGAGAAGCTGTGGAGCCTCCATCCTTGGAGTCAGTCAAAACCCAACCAGACACAGTCCTGGATGACCTACTGCAGATGACTCTTGCTGCGAGCACAGGGATTGGACTAGACAAGCTCCAGCAGTGCCTTCCACCTCAGCCATCCTGTGACTCCGTGAAGAAAGCTGGTACCAAAACCTTTTGAACAACTGAAAGCTAGTAAGACTGTTGGCAGGCAAGACATTAATATAGCAATATATACATTTTTTTTTTTTCCACAGAAAGTGAAAATGAGAAATGTGTAGACATAAAAAAAAAAAAAAATCTGTCAGCAACATAATTTCAGTAGCTTGCTTTTAGAAAATGCAATGTAATTTCTGGTTTTGATATATGTGAAACACTGTGTTTGTCACTAACTCAAATAATGGCATTCCTCTGGGTTATTTAAAAATACCATACAAAATAATATTCTAAATGTCAGTACCATTGTACTATCACCACCATCTGTGACTTTAGAGAGTTTTAGTTTCTTCCAACTTCAGTCATCTCTTCTGCTGCCAGAGAGTGCTGAAATTGCCATAGTTTCTTCTTATGTTTGAACTGAAGGTACTCGTGGTAATTGCACGATCAGACTTGGCCAACATTTCACTTTCCCAGAGCAACCACCTGCGTAAGACCATCATTACAACTAAAAATGGCATTTAGATTTTGTACTGTAAATACAAACTCCCAAATTAATGCATCAAAATTAATAACACTTTTCGTTATTTCAGGTATCAGGGCTGATAAGAAAGAAGAGGGTGATCCTAAGAAATGAGGACACCTGAGCAATTTCTAGCCACTCAGATCCATGTTTATTTCATTGCCGATCCATCGAGAAGCAGCAGTTGTAGATATTGGTGTTTGTAGAATGATAGGGTTTTTTCTGCAACAGTACAGATAAGTATTGTCATGCTCCACTCACCAATAATGATGGCATCAGTTGTTCTCAAATCAGTGATGTTTGGAAGGTCAAAAAGCTCTTTTGTCAAGATTTCGTCTGCAAGTTCAGCAGTCCTTGAATCCTGCACACTGTCATCTTCAGCTGCTGGGAGATAGATGATGGTAGCTCTCCTTTTGGAGGCTCTCTGGGTTAGGTTGTCCACAGCACTGAGTACTTTAAACCAACTGGAACAGATCCATACATCAAAACATTTGGTGCTAGGAACCTTGTGTCTACTCTGTACACGTCTCAGAGGGGTTTACTTCAGGCTGGCTCTGATTTGATCCCAAGGTCTGGACATTAGTGGTGGCAACTGGAATGCATTAGGGAGGGATCTGAAAAAAAATATTTTGGTTTAGTTTCAAACCAAAGGAATTCAATTTGGACACTCCAAAACTGCTCTGTGATGAAAGCATCACAGACAAATACAACGGTCCCATAAATGGGAATGATGATGCTGATGCTTGCTTAAAAATTACACTCCAGATCACAACTAAAAAACTGGTGCAGCTGCACTTGTCATGCTTTGATTACAGCACCTTACAAGTGTGTTCCTGACATTGTGGAATGTGATGAACTCAAAAGAAAGAGCACATTTTTGGGTACTTGTACTTGGTGCTGGAAGAAAGCCTAAAAGTCTGTTTTTCTACTTCTTTGGTCGCTTTTACATGCAAATAACCAAGACAATCTGCTCTCTGTTCCCACATCCCCACTTCTATGATGGATCAACCAACATGGAGACCTCACACTGACCTCTTCACAACAGAAGATAGGAGGATGATTGTCCTGTCACAAAGAAAGGCTGTACAACCCTCTGTGTCATGACCATCACTGCTCTCAGGGCTGGCTAAGAAGTGAGTTAAGCAAGCTAAGAAAACAGCTGAAGGTGTTGGACCTGGCAGGCAGTGACACCAAACAGAGAAGGCACTGAAGTTCTATGATAACCTGCATTGTAAATTACAACCCCTATATATGCTTTTTCCTCCAATTCACACTGGTTTTTAATGAGTTCAGCTCAGAGTTTTGAGACCTCAAGCAGCCATCTGGTATAACAAAATGAGGCACAATGGAAAAATAAACAATATATGAACAGCAGAACGTTGGGACTTTTAAGATGGAAGTTCTTGGCATAAATGTCAGTGTAACCCATGAAGCAGCTAAATGTTGCTTCAATACGTGTGGAGGAAAAAGTAAGAAATAAGGAAGGTTTTTTTTCAGTCTAATCATGGAAGATGTTTCCTACAGACCTTATCTACTTTTGGGACCACATTCTCTACAATGACAAACATCTTGCTTTATTACTGACTTCCTGTCTATGTTCAGGCAATACACCTACCCCTCATTTTCCTTAAGGGTTTTGCTACATGACTCCTTGGTTTTTTGCTTTGAAGATGAAAGTCACTATAGCCATATTATAATTCTAAGACTGAGGGCCACAGTAATAAATGAGTGTTACTGGAATGAATTAATAAAGGATACTGCAATTTTTTTTTTTACTAGATGGTGTGCATTTTCAGATGTACAAATAGAATGGCAGTCTTAGATTGTGTCTTCATTCCACAGTTACCAGGGCATATAACAGCCATAAGTAATGCATGTCCTTTCTTGACATGGTCAGGGACCTGTGGAATTCAGGGATGTTATTTCCATTACCATTTTGATCTGCAGGTAGAGTCCACCAGTATCCTGACTACAAGGTCTGTATTTGAGGAGAAGTAAAAACATTAAACACAAAGCAGAAGGAGCAGGTCTTTAGCTGGTTGACTGCTTTTTCCTTTCTTGCAATTCTTTGTTTCACAACATTTATGGGTGCTAAGCTATCTAATCAGCCCTGAGTAACTACAAGAGACACCTGCAAAATCTGAGCTCTTACCAGTCTATTACATTTCTTTCCCCGTGGACTCACGTGCTCCCGTGCTGCTGGTGGATGCAATGAAAAGGAAAGGCATCAGAACCTGATGTAGAACTTGCTGCGGATCTACTGCAGTGGCCACCTGTATCTCCCTCTGAGCCCAGCAGATGGGGAGCCCCACGAAGCAGACTGTGTGTTCCCTTGGGCAGGCACCATCTCTGTGTCTGCCCAGAAACACCCTTGCCCGTGGGTGTTACTGCAGCACAGGTAATAACAACACTGCAGTGCTTACCCTCCCCCCCGCTGCAGAACAAGAGACCTCCGTCAGGCATTGTCCAGTACAGATGGAAAGCATCACCTGCTTTAGTCTTCTTCATAAAGATGCATCTTTGGGTAATAATCTGGGAAGAGACAGTAATCGAGGCAGAGAGATTCAAAAACTGAGTGAGGTACAGGAGAGCACGAACGCTCTAGTTAAAAGCCAAAGAAACTTAATTTCAAAACACAATGTCAGATAACTTCAGGGAACCATGCAAACAATTAAAAATAGCTCTATACAGACAGATGTTTCCTAGCATTTCTGGGAGGTAGTTTCCTATGTGAATAGTTTTGTTGATCTTCTGCATTTCAGCACAGATGCCCTGATAATGTTGCGCTCACGTACTGCTCAGGGAACGACTGTGATTCATGGTTGCTCGTTGACATTTGGGTGGAACCTGAACCTGGCTGATCATGAGTTTCAATGTCAACTGCAAGTGATATGAATTCATTCGATCATCTTGAAAAGTGCTGGCTTGTAGAGCATTATGTAGCTCACTCAGTAGTTCTTACAGACCAAATGTTAAAGAGTAGGAGGATATTCAAATGGTGTATTATTGTCAGCACATTGTTCCCTGCCCTGTCTCGAAATTCCTGTGTTATCTTGCACAAATTAGTTTCACTTTTTCAGTGATATGGGGATCACTGCAATAGTATCTCCTGGGGTGATGAGGCAATAAAGCACCAATGAAGATCAGGGTTGGCAGACCTGCTGGATAAGAGACCCTCATGAAAATCCAAAATGTTTTGAACACAGAAGTGCTACAAGTTAGGAAACTTCGACTCCCATCAGGAGTCATATGGAATATAACATAAGGAAGTGAAAATTACAACAGATATCAAATACAAGTGTTCCATCTTCTTGCAGAGGAGCAGACAAGATGTGTCTGCTCTGATGGGGAGGTACCAAGAAAAAGAAGCAGACCTTCAGTTTCCTCCCACTGCTTAGCTGCAGGTGAATCAGACAGCAAGGTGAAAAGGCAAGCAGCAGAAGTTTGGGTGTGTAACATCACACCCCCTTCCAACCATTATCTTCCGTGTGAGAAAACAGCCTTCTGTAAATGAATAATGACTCCTAAGGGGTTACACCTCTCCCCCTTTCCCGGGATTCAGAGTCAGGGCTGACATGTTTTCACACAAATGTATTTTATGGTCACGCTGAACCCAGTCACGGCGTGGAACGAACCGTGACGGGTGCGTGGCTACCAAAGCGGCTGGAGCTGGCCACTAAGTACCCTACTCCAGGGACCCTCTCAGATGATGGAGCACGAGCCTTGTCTCTCTTCATTCCAGAAGACAAATTATTACAAAACACACGAAGTATTGTGTGTGCTGGCAGGGAACGAGACATAAGCAATCCGAGGGGCTACCGAAGCTCATCCCTGTGCTGGACCCGGAGGAGCTCATGCCCGCAGCAGCCGGAGGCTGGGGAGGTTTCCGAAAGCTGGAAGCCAAAGCCCAGCCCCAGGATCTCAGGATGCGACGGTCCTCAGATGCCCCCGTGCGCCTCCCGCCTGCACTGCAGCGCTTTCCTTCGACAGACCTTCGAAAGAACGCGGCCGGGGAAGAAAAGGGCTTGCAAGGAAACGGAGTTGCCACCAACACGGAGTTTAGGTTTCCTTATAGATTGGGGAGCATTCAGTTCTGCCCCGGGCGAGTCTGGGGAACAGAGCTGGCTTGCACAGGAGTAAAGCTGAGGCTTTAAAGTAAGTTAGAAATATTCTTTCTGGAGATTGGAATGACCCCAGTCAGGCTCTTAACCCCTAAAATATGTAAGATTTATTACGTTTTATGAAGCATTGGGCTAGAAATCCCCTAAGTGGCTCAGAGTCCAAGTACTTGCTACATTAGCATCCTGAACTATTGCACTTTCTCTAGAGACAACCCAAAAAAAGCCAGTGCCCTCTTGTGGTTTCAGTGATGAAAGAAGTTTCCACAAAAGAAACTGCCGGAGTCTGGAGAGCCTCACACCTGGGGTGGCACACAAATGACACTTTCTGTGACACTCGTGCCACAGCATTTACCTCGGGGAAAAAAAAAAAAGCCTCCACTCCTCTTGTGTTCTGTCCACCCCTGCAACACCACAGAGCCTAGCGCAAGGCTTTCTGGAAAATTAATAAAAAAATTAGTAAGGTGCCTATTGCCATTGCAGAACTGCCAAGATATTTTTGATTTACAACACCATCCTAATCTCTCCAGTCCAAAAAAGACCCTCTCCCCTACAGAAAACAACTAAGTAAACACTTCCAAAAGCATTTAAAAGCAATACAACCTGACCTGTAAGGCTTTCGGACTCTTTCAAGCAGCAAACACCTTCTGGGAAACAGAAACTCCTGCAGCCCCAGAAGTACACGTGGCATGCTAAATTGAGACACTAAATGTCTTAGTCACTCTACGTACCTCTGAGGGCCCAACAGCCCCACGATTTCGAGGGCACAGCCAGAGGAGTTTATAAAACATACAGAATTTGAAACAACACCCAGTAGCTAAGGAATAAAATCAGAAGGGGGAGTGGGAGGTAACCAGTGTAAATCTACAAGCATTGCTGTAGGGAAATACACGTGGAGGAAAACAGGTGGGGAGACACTGGCACAGGTTGGTGAGACACTGGCACAGGTTGCCCAGAGAGGTGGTGGAAGCCCAGTCCTTGGAAGTGTTTAAGCCCAGGCTGGATGGGGCTGTGAGCACCCTGCTCTAGTGGGAGGGGTCCCTGCCCATGGCATGGGGTTGGAACTAGATGAGCTTTAAGGTCCCAAGCCATTCTATGATCCTATGAAAAAAGACAAATAGACACAGAAGAGGAGAGAAAGAATGTAAAATAACAGTGAGGAGCACTTTTATGTGTCCTCATAAGCTTAAGCAAGTTCATAAAGCCAGTATTCTGTCACTAAGCCCCGAGACATGGCCTGCAGCTTCACAGAGCTGAGGAATCCATCCTAAACATATACAGAGGATTTAAGGCAAAAGATTTAAAATGGAATTAGATGCTTTCCACAGAACGCATTTAGCAGTGATGACTTTTTCCTTCCCCCCTTCAATTTCCTTACAGCTTGGGGAGTGGTGGGGCAATAAACATTTTACTTTCCTAGTTCCTTCCTGATCATCTCCACCTAAACAGAGATATATGACCGGGGTGGGGTGTGTGAGGTGAAGTTAGATAGAACAAGGCTGGTTAGGGCTGGAAAACAGAGATAAAAGCTGGCCCTTTCCAAAGCAGACCTACAGTCTGAGGAGAGTAAGAAAGAGTACAAACCTGCCTTACTCATGAGAGAAAAATAGAAGTCCACATTTTGACACTAATAAGAATTTGATAATTCACTGGGAATTGGCAATTTTAACATCATTGAAAAAGCCTTCTCGTAGTAGAGACCCTGAATTTTGTCTCCTACATTTTTTCAAACATAACCAAAACAGGACACAGAAGAAGCCTGCTATCTTACACACATGCTATATGGAGAACAGCCTATGTAGTGTTTATGCCCTTTCATTGCTCCTTTCTCCAGTTCTGAAAGAACCCTGAAGAATCCAAGATACTCTCGTAGCTCTGCTTGCCTGCAATAGAACCTTGGCCGTCAGGTTCTGAGGTCATTTCACAAACAGGACTGTGTTTACAAGACGTAGCAAAGTGCACATCTTTTAAGAGCATCCATGAATTGGTGTGTCTGTGCCAGCAGAAAATAGCAGATATAAAAAATGCACTAGTTGTACTCTTTTATAGCAGAGCCTTCACACTCATGTGTTCAGATCTCACTGGACTCAGCGAGAGCCACATCTAAAAAACAGAGACCCAGGAATGCTTCCCAAATACAAAAAAACTTCAGAGTCCCAACTACCTGTCAGAAGATGACCCTGGGTGCACAGAAGTCCCCCTCTCTCCCTGGCTCAGGGCGGGAGCAGGACAAAGGGCAGTTCTACAGAGCTCACATATCCTAGAACCAATATACTGAAAATTAAACACAGGGATCACATTCTCACTAAATAGTGAAATATACGTTGCTGTAGTAAAAGAAAATCAAATGGAATCTCTAACAAAGATTTATAGAAAGATAAATTTACAAGCAGATTTAGAAAGTAGAGTGATTTATTTAGAACTCAGAAAACAAGATTCTAAGGGGAAAGAGTAAACTAATAAAAAGTAAATGTAGACAATTTCCCTATATTTCTATCGTTCAAAATACGACCTTGTCAATTCCATAACCATTTCATCATCTGCACATCCTTAGACTGTAAAAGCAGAAGAAATACCCAAAGGGTTTTTCAGTTCAAAAATACACAGCAAAAGGATAAATCATTTAGAGGCCACCTTACTGGTCCAACAACACAGCCAGCCCAAACATTGACAATTCTTTCCTCAGAAAGCCATTAACTCTTGGCAGTAAATCTACCTTGAAATAACAAGGTTTTCTCTTGGCCCCAAGTGTTACTTACGTCCTTCTCTCCTTTTAGGATGTTACTTCTCTGTTAACAATATACAGGACAGCAACATATGAACACGGGAGAGAGAAAAGAAGCATGGAATGAGTTGGGGCCAACCTATCAACTTTTCTGCTTCATGGCAAGACCTTAGGATGAGACAATGGGTAACTCGTCGGGTAAGGAATGGCTCAAGAGCCACAACTCATCGGTTCCAGCCATTCTGATCATTCAAAGCGTGCAGGCATACAACCAACCACATAGTTAAAGTTCAGAAAGCATCTGGAAAGGAAGTAGCAGCATCAAGGGGACTGATCATCTTTATTATGCAACGAGAAGACAAACAGAAAATAAAATACTTTAATCGGAGAAAAAAATAGAAGGTACAACTCAAACATAGTATTGAAACCGTACACAATGCAATGTGAGCATGAAAACATTGGTAAACGAACAGCAATCTTCTGGTAAGGACTGCATGCTTTGAGGACGAGCATCAGCCACCACAAATACCCAGCTTTTTGTGCATGTCTGAGTTTCGGTGAGAAAGATCACGACCAGCAGCAGCACGTTGAAATAGATTGTTTCCATTAAACGCTTACCCAGTGAATGTATTGGATGCAATCTCTTTATATTAAAAGTACAAAATCTCACACAAAGGCAGCACCTGCCAATACAGATTTTAACATATGCAAATAAAGAGGATAAATACTTTGCCAGGGTTTGGGGTTTTTTTTAATATTGCATTTATACACATTTGTTGCTTGAAAATGTGTATTCAAGTCTCTCAACGTTTAAACAGGACTAAAATGCTCAGCAGCTACACATGACAACTAATTATTGCTATAGAAAAATTTGTTTCCCAGAGTTTTAAAATAGGTGTAATTTCATTTGCAGTTCTCAAGATAAGTTCAAGTAAAAGAAGTAACTAATTCCAGTGTCCATGAGGCATTCTGAATCTGTATTGGCTATAGGCATTTATTGCCAGATCATATAAATATTTCATTGAATCTAAAAAAGTTAACTAAACTTATTATAACTATTAAATTCCTTAGGAAAAACATATGCAGTAATAAAATCACCATGGTATGCGTTTTTACTTTAAAAAGCTAAACCTTTAGCATCAGGCTACCTTGAAATTCCTTTCTAAGGGCACTCTTTCATAGTTGGCTTCATAGAGCAAAAGAGCAAGTAAAAATCCAAACAACCTTTCCAGTTGGATCCGTGACCCACTCCGAATCAATGTGTGGTCACACAAGCACTAGAGCTGACAGACGAGTGGGAATACATAGACAAGAGGATGGGGGTGAAGAGGGAAGTCAGTGTACAAGATTAAAGCATGGCCTGCTGTCACAATACTGTATTAAGCCACTACCAAAATGCAAGACCTTGCTATCAGAAGGATATAAGCTTTAGATGTTGCTGAAATAGGCCATTTTTTCTGTATTTTTGCCAGCTATCCCTTCAGTAATGTTTTACTCTTAAAACATAGATGACAGACATGTTAAGTTAGAGTGTGCAGGGGTTTAGTTTAGACACTCAACACATTAAAACAAAGATTCAGTTCCAAAATTCATTAGTTTGCAGAAAGAGGCATTTCAACCTTACCAGTTATGGAATATGAAATACACCAGTATTGAAAGAATCATCAAAAGTTCTCTTTGGAGAGCAAACAAGAGCCAGAGGACAAGAAGCAGACTGTACGTTGGCTGCACAACTGGTGTTATTACACACAAATCATCAAGTAGAACAGGAAAAGGACTGGAAATGTTTTCCACCATGTATACAATACCCATGAAGAATAAGAGTTCGACAGCGGGTGATGGTGACACAGGATGAAGAGTGAGTCCTAACAGGTATACATTCAGTACAGCTTTCTATTTAGATCTCCAAAATGTAAGGTGTGCAGCTTGCTTTCCCCTTCTCCCCATTAGTAGTAAGTAGAAGACCTTAAAGTTCTTTTACAAACAGCTTTTCCATTTAAAGTCAAAATTGCATTATTGCTCTGTTTTCTCTGATTTTAAAGATGGTCTTGCTGGGAATGTCAAAAACTAGAACAGGAACTCTTAAAATACATTGGTAATTATTTTAGAGCAAGTTTCTCTTCTCAACTGTTTTTTCAAGTCTTTGGATGCAGGAAATGTCCACGATTTAAACAGCCTTACCAAAATAAACAAGTTCATTTCTGAGTGTTGGTAGGTCTGAAGCCAATTAGTTCTCTAGTTACACAGCCTTCCATGAAAGACAGGACAGACAAAAACTTGAATTCTAAATGCAATGACAGAAGTTCTTAAAAAGCTCCAACAAAATGAAAAACTAGCTGGTCACAGAAAAAAAGTATACCTTTTGCATGTCATCTTGGATTGCTCAGCAATATGTCATCTTCCTTAGTAGCTGGGAGTACAGGGAAAACTCCTCACCCATCACTTTAGTAAGCAAGCAAGTAAGTCCTATTTCAGTTATGCTCCAAAAGGGGACAAAAATAGATGTAATTATTCCTAGGCAGTGGCATTGTTCTTTCTCAATGAAAAGTGAAAAAAACCCTGCTCTGCAGGTTGACCAATAGAAAACAAGTATTTTTATTTCTTAAGTTGTTATTTTTATTCACATAGTAACAGTAAAAAAAACCAAATCACAACATCAAATAAAACTTTGTCCTTGGGCAGGAGAAAGAAAAAAAAAAGTATTATCTCATAGAAACCTCAGCAAATGACAGCTGAACTTAAAGAAACTCAACAGTGCAACAGAGCATCTTTGCATGTCTTCCTAAAGATACTTTCAAAGTTTTGGTGAATTAAATATCTGACATTAATAAAAGAAAACATGTAATTAACAGAGTAATAAAAGTTAGTCTATCAAGACAACAGTGAGAAGTTCCAAAAGGATCCCCAGTTCCAAAGGGACAGATCTCAGTAAAGATATCAAGTTAAGGTTTCAGTAAAATCATTTATGACAAGTCCTTATGAGCATGGAAAAAAGTTAAGCTTGAAAAGTGGTTACTGAATACCCTTTTTATCAATATACACTTCAGGTCACCAACAGAATGAATGTAGTTTTTCTCTCAGATAATCAGTAAGATGAAGGGGGGGCTACACTTTAAAAGTTCACATGACAGGATTCTTGAACTGCATTTTGGTATTGAGCTTCTTCATCAAGCTGAAGATTCTAAACAAAATGAAAACATCATCAAAATAGACAAATACTCAAATACTTTAATTATTAGTTTTACACATTTTCACATAGTTTTGGCACCTAGATGAAGATTCTCCATCTTCATGTGTACTAAAAAGATACTATGCAACATAAATAATCATCATTTAACCAAGTACCAAGAGATAAATGAGACAGGAGAAGAATCAGATGAATGGGACAAGGCTCAGTAAGCAGAAAGGTCCATCTCCTCTCCCTGGCTCAATTACATTACACAACAACCAGCTCAGGAAAGCTGACTGTGTCACACAATTCTTTTAATGGGGCTTCCCACCAGAAATAACATCTTCCAGTAGGGAAAACAAAATGTGATCCCCAGACAACATTAATCAGAGATTGATGAGAATATACTGGTTAAAGGGAGAAAGCAAACAAGTATCCCAAAAGACAGGTGGTTAACCCTGCTGCTTCTGAAGAGCTATCTCCAAGCTGTTAATACTCCAAAAAACCACACCCTTTTAGTGCATTTCAGCCAGCTTCCCCAAATCAGAATTCCAGTCATCAGTTTTACATCCTCAAACATGCAAGATGCCTCATGTTGAGGAGTCCAATGCCCTGTACCGATCTCCAAGCTCTTCACGCCCTTGTCACAGATCGCTCAACACAAAGAACAATATGCATCATTTTTGCCATCTTTTAACCAGCGAGGCTGCCTCTGCCTCAAATACTATGCTCACCCCACACAAAGCTCAAGCAGTGTACCCCCAAGTTTGTCAAATTCAGTAGAAACTACAACACAAACCTTCCTGGGAGATCAGAGAGCTGGAAAAACTAAACTGGTTGGCTTGAGTTACAATCCACTCACTGACTACATCTATGTAGTTCTGCACCTACTCCAAGGTCATTTACTCAAAGTAAGCCTGAAAGAAGGCAACCAGAACAACAACTGAATGACATCTCTTTTTGAGATGAAACTGGAAGAGAGGTTGTTGTGGCAATACCAGCTAGTCAAGCTGCACTTCGAGAATTATGATTGAGCAATTTCTGCCATGAAAGGTCAAAAATGTCAATAAAACAGAGTAGCATCTATTCTACTTCCCCCCAGAAGCAGCAGTAGTAAACTGTTCTAGAGGAAGAAATAGTTCAGATTGAGAACACTAAGCTGAAGAATTAAGTCACCAGTTTGAAGCAAAGCATAACTATTGACAATGTCTACTCCCAGTAGCACTGGATGTTAATAACAAAAAGTTTAAGAACAGACAAGCCTAGTTCTGAGTTCTGTACAGAGCAGGAACATAGCAGGTCCAGCACAAAAAAATTCGGTACAATTTTTTTTATTTCTCATTTTTATTTATAGGAAAAAAGTACCATTTATTCCCCTTACCACAAGAAAAAAAAAAGCTTACCACAAATTCTCCGTAGTCAAACCGGTGTCTTAGGTTTAGATGGTTAACAAGATTTCTAGTAACCTGGTTAGTATCTGCCCAAGGAAGAGATACACAAATAGGACAGATCTGAATTTAGAGGGGAAGAAGAAAGAGAGAGAATTAAAAAAAAAGTTATTGGTAATGCAGAATGCATTGAAAACATGTTCTACATAAATAACTAGTCTGTTACTCATTCACTATCAAAATACAGTAGAGATGTTCACATAAATCATAGTTCTAAGTGTTCTTTTCCTCAAATGTGTAACATTTAAAAATTACATTTCAACTCGGCAAACTTCCTAAGCATTTCTCTCTGAGGAGTGGAGGATTCTCCTGTCTGCCTGGCACTCCTGGTGTCAATTTCTGTGGTTCAAATTTAGAAAAGAAAGCAGCTACAGCACCCTTATTGCTTGGGAGAATTTTCATACAACTGAGATGGTCAAGTTAGCCAGAAGGAAACTTAACACACATCAAGATAAACGAGACAGCTAAGCCAGAAATGTCTGAAAACCAACAAGAAGCTGAACGAGAAACACCGTGACTTGAAAGTCACACCTCGAGTTAAATGCACTGCATTTCTTGTCTCTCTCAGACCACAGTGACCTTTACAGATCAAAAGTATCTACTGCACGTTTAAAATTGTTCCCATAACTATAGTGAAAGTAGCTTAAGAAGCACACACAGGCAACTTTACTTACTACAGGAACTATCTGATAAAGATGTCTGTTATTACAGTGATCCAGCAGGCGCTGCCTGGTGAAATTGGCTTCCTGACACAGGGGGCATTTGAAGGTTGGGTGTCCACTGGAAACAGAAATACACAATATTAAACAGAAGAGAGTTTTGGAAGCGGTGTTACAGAAAGCTTAGTTATTCTGTTACCTTGTCATTGTTTTCCCTTATTTTAGTAACAACAAAACAACCCATCCTCACTGACACAGTAGCAGATCTAACGGAATTCCAGTGCTACTTCCAAATGGCAATTTTAAAGCACATTTGTTATATGTACAACTACATGCATTCTTCTGAGACCTTGACTTTAGAATTTGTTCCAATTGCAGCTGCACCCTGTTCTTACTGGTAACATCTTTTAGTGAAAATTCTCCAGAAAAGAACTGAAAAAAAAAAAATTCTGATGTATAGATGCAAATGCAGAAGAAACTACAGTTTTTTAATACAAGTTGCTGTAGGTGGCTGGGGGGGAAGGGGTAAAGTTAGTAGAAGCTTGAACTATGATTGTCTGGATCTATTTATAATAATAAGTATAGAAAAATAAGCAGCCTACCTTGTTTCTCCTTGAAGTATTTGATTATTAGCCATCTCGCCATTATCAGATATTGCATCACTCCTGCTACTTTAAATGAAGGGGGGGAAAAAAAGAAAATGGAGATTATTTTATTCCACTATCAAAATTTTTAAGAGTTGGACAGTAGTGTGGTGTGGAGTAAATCCATTAAGTCCCATGAATTTCAAGGCAAAACATCCAATGGCACCAATTTTAACTCCTACAGCTCTTCCTTTGGACCAAGGTATGTCTCAGTATTTAGTTACCATGGTGACCCTATATAACTTTATAGGAATGTGGTGTATAGTACAACAAACATTTAGCCAGTGAGAAGAATAGTAATGAAGATGACAACTAAGGAGCTCAGAAAGCACTATGAACTACAAGAATGGAAGACAGGTAACACTTTCCAAGTCATTTGACTTAGGACTATTTAAATAGGCATTTAACTGCCATGTGTTTGCACAAATAATTTACAGCTTTCAACTACAGCAAGATAAAAATTCTTCTACTGAGCACAAAATAAACTATATCCTAAAGTAAGACTGACAGACAGGAACATTTTAGAAAGTAACTTTGACCATATAAGTTAAGTCAGAACCAACTGCTCAGATATCCTAAGAACATGACTGTTTACAGTCACAAGTCTGGTCATGATGTATTTTTTTTTAATATACTTTTGTAATATTATAAGCACAGGTATTTTACTGTGACATAGCCAATAAATAGCAACATAATGTCCCAACACTTTGGTGAAATATTGCTGCAGCTAGTTCTGGAAACAGCTTAAACTTCCACTTTCAATATACTGATGAGTTGAAAACCAAACACAGGGAAGTTCAGATTGCTAAAAATAGAAGTCAAAAGAAAGTAAATGCAGGACAGGTGATATATAATAAAATCCTATGAAACTAATACACACACACACACACACACACACAAAAAGGCCTGTGAAAACAAGGAAAAATTCCCAACAAAACCAAATGCATCAGTGAAGAGGTATGAAAAAGAAATTATTTAGCTTTACTGCCTGAAAACAAATGGTAAGTGTCACTTTTAGTTTATGGTGTGTAACATACTGGAGTTCCTTATATGTTTTGTAAGAGATCAGTTCAAAATAAATTAAATCAGAAAGCAAAAGCTTGCACAGTAATGTTTTGAAACAGGATACCCACTAAAACAGACTTGGGAAAGGGGAGGGGGGATATAAAAAGAGAAGAGAACTTCCCTGGGGCTAAATATTGTGAAATATGTTGCTAAGTAAGCTGCTCAAATGCTGTCAAGGCAAGGAAAGCAATCTACAAATACTATACACTTTTTAGGAGACTCCCTAGAAGACAGTCCAAACCATCATGCAGAAAGGTTTTCTTCTGTATGCTAAGAGTCAAGAAAAAGACCTGGAAAAACTCTTTTTTTGAAGCACAAAAGCAAGGACAATAATTACTGCAAAAAGAAGGCACGTCCTGGAAAACAAAATATTTTCCTGGGATGGGGGGCGCGGGGGGAGGTGGATGGGGGGAAGAAGAAGATGCAGTGTTTTACATAAAACACCCTGATTACCTGTTCCCTGATGAATCTTGGGAAATCTGTAAGTTTGGAATTATAGAAGAAACACCATATTCATCCTGATACTTCTTACACGTTTTATAATGCTGTCTCATCCACGAAAATCTAACCTGCAAATGAAATGCCAAATTATTGAAATTATACTGAACAATCCAGGGATAGAAGGAAGAGATAATTCTGCCAACAGAAAGCAATGCATGCAGGAATTATATAGACACCATATGCAGCAGAAATCAGAACCTGTGTCTCCCCTCCCCAACAGGAGATCTTCGATTCCTCTTCCCATAGAGCCTCTGTGAGACTGGAGAACATTCCCAATCCCCAGACCCCCAACAGCCAGGCTGAGAGCTCTCTCAGGGGTGAAAGATGCGAGTGCACTCCATTTAACTGAAACAAAGTCACAGGAACTACACCTCACACATCCAGGATCAATAGCTGATGAGCTACAAGAGAGGGGCCATGAGGATGGGATAAGCACCACTGCTCCTTCAGTCTTCTCTGGGTTGCCGTTACCTTGTGCAGAGCAAAATCTTTTTGGATTAGGTGTGTTCTGAGAATACATAACAACTTTTCTTTAAGAGGGGATAAAGAAAAAATGAATATTAGGTGAATGAACACCAACTTAAGGCTGCCTATCTACTTTAAACGCAAGGCAAGACAATGAGTTGCTTAGATTGGTCAAAAGCCAGCTGTGCTGGACATGCCCTAAATCAGAATTTCAGGTCCAACAGCACTGTCAGAAAGCGCTCACAGGTTTAGAGGCTGGGCACCTCACACGCCTGGAACTAAATTCCATTGCCATTAAAGTTCTTCGGGGGATACATTTGGTTCTTCCTTCCAGTTTACCAATTTGCTATCATTTCTTTCTCCCAGCTTTTCATCCTAATGAATCACGTGGAACAAAGCAAGCAGCTTGGCTTCCCACTAGTGCTCACCTTCACATTGGCAAAAATAAGTCCCAAAGGAAAGGAAACAAATACGAAGACTACCTGGATCTGATGTGAACAAGATGTGTGGCTGAAATCCTGCATCCAATTACACCAGAAGAGAGATTACTCTAGACTTCAGTGGGGGTTAAGATTTCGCTCAATGTTCTGAAAATAACAACCCCTTTGGAAAGGGAATGAAGGGAATGCAAACAGACTGATGGGGCAGGGGGAAATTACACATGATTGTGTGTCTACTGAGAATAATCAGCCTGTATATTTTGGCTTTAAATTTTACAGTAGCTCTAAGCACGTTCATTTCTGTGGTGGCAGTTTCTGAGGTTTTCCATGTATCTGCAACTTTCATTTTCAGTTGTCTGACTTTTCTTTTGCCACTTTTATAGCTATACCCAGTTTTCACATTGTTTTGGGGAAAAACTGTCACTCCACTTAAAGTCCTTATAAACAAGACAAGATCCTCTTTGAGTTTACACCTTTAGGCACCCCCCAGCAGGCACCGTGTGCCTTGTATATGCACAAGCCATACAAAGCTAAGTTGATACTGCTACAGGCTCTTGAGCTCCAAAAGAACGACACACAGCAGAAGTGTGTCTGATGAAAAATAAGAAAAATGTATCCAACTTTTTGTAAAGTTTTACTCTACCTGCTTCTCACAGCATCTACAGCCCCCAGAAGCTTTCTTCATACTGTTTTCAACATCTAGAGCCCTTTTGGGATACGTTCTTTCTTTTTTAGTCACGCTCCCCCGGCAGAGAGGACAATGTGTTCCACTTTCTCTGATAGCTGTCAAGAAGCACTTCCTGCAAAACCTAAATTAAAGAGTTACCACAAACACAGGTTAGCAAAGTGAAGAGAGTTAAGATACTATGTCCTTGAAGAGAGCTGGGTGATTACTGGGGCAGGGAGGATATATATATATGTATATATAACAGTAATAGTCTGCTGAATACAAATCTTTAAGTAAAATGAAATAATGGTGCTCGCAAACGAGTATACAGAAATAGGGGAACTTGGCAATGCACTTTAGGTAGAGATTTCACTATTTACTGACTAGTATTCCCAAGCTGTATGCTGGATTGATCATTAATGAGATATTAAATGGCGCAGCAGGCACGTGATATTGGAAAATCTTATCAGACTAATTCCTGTTTATTGTCTTTAAGCGGAGCCAAAAATACTGCAAAGTTTCATTGAGCAGGCATCTCCGAAGATCTTAGTTCATCAGCTTTTGCAGTTCTCTCGCTTGCTCTCCTCGTGTACCACCTGCCAGAGCTATTTTGGTTTTCTACAAAGCAGAACTAATGTTCCTCAGTAAAAAAAAAAAAAAACAACAAAACACAGAATAGTTGAAGTGAAACGAGAGAACAACTAAGGCTATGGTCCTTGCTTGAAAACAAACAGGAAACTACAAAGTTAAAGCCGCGAGTGGGGAGGTTGGATGTGTGCGGTGTTTCCCACCGCCACCACGGACCGGCCGACGCTGGGCTGGCTCCGAGAGGTGCCTTTCCCAACGCACCGGTCCTCGCTCGCTACAAAAGAAAGAGGCGAGGGAAGGCTGGGGCAGCCCCTCGCTCGCACCAAGCCTTCCTCAGGGCCGGCTCCCGGCAGCGGTGCAGCAGCCCCGGGGCGAGGGCGGTAAGGGGCTCCGCGGGTCCCGCCGGGCCCGGCTCCGGCTCCAGGCCGAGGATCTGTGCGCTGGGGGCGGGCGGGGGTGGGGAGAGAACCGGCGGCGGGGAGGGGAGGGGAGGGGAGGGGGGCGGAATACCCACACGTGCTGGCAGTTGGCCGTCCTCACGGGCGTTTTGAACACCTCCTGGCAGACCGGACAGTAAAAATCATCCTCGCTGAAGCACGGTGCTGCTGCCGCCGCGGTTCCCTCGGCCATGGCAACACGTCAGGGCCTCTCCGTGAGGATCGCGGGCGAGAAACAAGCCCCGCCCTGGCGAGCTCAACCGAGCCGAGCTCCGCTCCCGCGGGCCGCCCTCGGGCAGCACGGGACAGGAGGAGGCGGGAGGCGGGCGCCGGGGGCCCGGGAGAAGATGGCGGGTGGGCACCTGGCACCAGGTGGGAGGCCGGGCTGCGGCGGAGGCGGCGGGGAAACGGGCCCGGCCTGCGCGCCGCACGCCCCGCCCCGCCCTCGCTCCCTTCCGCCCTCCTCCCCCGGCCCGGGCAGCGCCCCCGCCTCACGCTCTACCTGCCGCCGGCCACCGCGGCCGGGGGGAGCCGCCTCCCAGCAGCCCAGCCGCAGCTCCGGCCGGGCTCCCGGCGCCACCCACGCCCGGGGGGGGGGGGGGGGGAAGGCAGGGGCGGGACCGGGGCCGGGGTTTCCATGGCGATCGCCTCCCGGCCCGGAGGGGCCGCTATGACACGCGGAGCGGCCTCCGCTCCGCCTTCCCTGGAAGGCTTCCCCGCTCCGCCTACTGCTCCGCGCCGGCCCCGCCGCCCCTCCGGGGACCCGCGGGGGCCATGGGCCGCGCACCGCCCCTTCCGCGGCGCCGGCGGGGAGGGCCGAGGGCCTGGCGGGAGGGAGGGAGGGAGGGAGGGGGGTTTCCAGCTGGGGCTGCAGACGGGCCCGTCTCTCGGCCGGGGGCCTCCCGGCGCCGTTCTCCGGCTCCGGCGCCCGCGGCCCGACGTCTGAGGAAAGGTTTTACGGCCTCCTTCTGCACAAACAAGGCAATGGTGAAACCCTTTCTGCCCTAATTTTCGGTTATTTATAGATGGACGGATCCTAGCGGTAATTTCATGCAGTAGCTTTAGTGGCATTAGTAATGTTTGGGCGAGGAATTCTGCTTCCTGAATGATACTGACAGAATCTTAATTCACCAGTATGACTGTAAGCTTCCCCCCCTCCCCCGGGTTAAGGAATTGCAGGAATGTTGTAGTGAAATAGTACTGCCAAGAACTGTTTCTTTGTAGAGAAGACTTTGGACCTATTAATCCCATTAGTGCTGACCTCCTTTGAATATAACCGGGCAGGTAAATAACAAACAACATGCTGTCAATAATTTTAATCCGAGTTAATTTGTAGAAATTGTATTTTACCAGACTATATTAATCTGTGAAGGTTATATTAGTTCACAATAAAACTAAGATTCAGGCTAGGCCCGATCTCTCACCCCGTATCAAAGACGTGGGACAAGGGCTGAGAACAAACAGGTCCTTCACCTTCTTTTTCCCCATCTCCTTGGGCTGCAGCTGCCTATACCATAGCTAGATGTTCAGAGGAGATGTTCACTAGGTGGGGACGGACCCATGTTCACCTATGCCTTCAGCCTCTAGCATCTCAAAAGTATTTAGGCTTCAGACATCCATCAGAACTGCTTCTTGGTATCTGACAGTGATCAGCAGCAAGAGGCAATGCCCATGCCACCATCTGGGCTTGTGGTTTTAGGGGGAGAGGGAACTGTGGGAAAAGAAGCACAAGCTCAGGTCTCTTTGGGTGAACCATCCTGTGATTCTGTGAAGGATGCTGGCTCTGTTTTCTTCCTCAGCCTGAGAGAGCTTCAGGATCTATCACAATTACTATTAACTAAAAATGCTCATATTTTCCTGGGTAATAGCTAATGACTGCCCTAAATACCTTCCTCTTTAGACCACGTGGAGGGAGGCAAAATTTGACTGCCTCTAAGTACCAGGAGATAGGAAACTGAAGGGAAGCACATCCAAAGTCGTGGGCCAGATGTGAGAGTTAAGCTGTCTGGAATATTTACTGCCCATGCTTCATGTCTGGAGAAAATGTGGTGGAAAAGGCATAACAACTTCCTGGGCAAGGATCTCCCATGAGAGGACATGCCTGGGATTGGTGGTAAGGTGTCCTCTTGTAACTGGCCGTGCTAGCTCAGGAGGTTACTGCTCCCCTGTGCTCATCACTGCTCAGTGAGCTGCTGCTAAGGGTTAGCTGAACTGATCATGAGCTGGCAAAACCCCCTACTATTTAAAGTGATTAACTGATTATCTTTTTTTCCCTGAAATGAAGGAGGAATCCAGGCTGCTAGAACTGAGTAGGCATGACGGGTAATGACAGCAGTTGGTGGCAGTTGCCTCTTCAACAGGGCAAGTACAACCAGGAGACGCAAAACTGGGCCTTAAGTGGTAAATGGCCAGCAGAAGCCTTCTTGTGTGGTTTTGTGCCAGTTAGGACTATGCCACAGCTGTAGGCGGGCCCTAGCACACTAAAAGGAAGAATGGCAGAAGCCTCCATTGGGATGCGATGCAACTACCTGGTGTTTCTCACTGGAGAGAGGTAGCGTGGCCTCAGCCTCAACACACCAGAAGACAGCAGAGATGGGCTTCCAAGGCTTTTCAGTCTTCCTGTAGGACTTCAGCAAAGCCTGCCCTTATGCCTCGATTGCTGGGTCTGTAAAAGGGGAGTTTTTAATCGCCAAATAAGGCTGCTGCGAAGTTAAATTAATTACTTCAGGTAAGGAGGGTTACGTCCTCTGCAGGCAGGTGTTAAACAAAAGCCAAGATTTATCACTAAAGGAACACGATAGGTCCATTTGAACTTTGTTCAGGAGAGCGCAGTATTTATCGATTAATAGCTTTTGTCAGGGGGAGAAATTGCACAGATGACCTCAGAGAAGTAAACTACAGGCAGGTATATGTGAAGGCATTCATGCTCTTGCTAACGTTATTGTAAATCTTGATCCTTTAATAAAGCTGTGACCTTGGCGTTGACAACCAGCACACCACAGAGCAATATATAGCATGGCACCAGCCTTGTAAATCTTACGTAGTTTTTGCCATTGCCATAGACAATATGTAAAGAGAAATCAGGCAGCTGAAGTTTATGAAAGGCATTTATTTGAAGGAAAGCATTTTAAATCTGACTTTTTAGATGAAATGAAACCAACGGCCCTGCCAACTTTTTATTCCTCATGATAAAATGTGTTTGCGAAATGAAAGCTCAACAGTGATAACTCGTAGAACTGCTCTTAGAATTCTGGCATTTGTAGGGTGCAGCTGCCACTGAAGAAGTTCGTTTTAGGTCACATTTGCACAGCTATTGTACAACTTTGAACAGCTACTTTTTGTAGGACTATTACTTTGGTTGCTTTCTTGATAATGCTGCTGCAAGGACTGTGCATCTCCTTGCCAGTATCAAAAGGGAGCTGTCAAAGGTGGGTATGAGCAGAAGGGGAGAGAGAAAGCTGTGTAACTGCAGGGGACCAGAAGGTGCCAGTGCGAGGGGAAGGACATCTTTTGCTCTTGCCAGGTGTAGCTGTATCACTACCAACATAGAACTTCTACAGCCGTATTGTTTTTTACATTAAGTTTGAAAGAAATATGCAACAGAGGCTGTATAATGTGTGTGACTCACAAGTCTCACAGGATCAGCTTGTATATGCAACTCTGAATTCAACAAAGTTTTTACTATTTTTCTAAGTTTTAAGGCTTAATTCTGCCCTACAGCTAAGCAATACAGCTATTTATGAATTTGCCCTGGGTGAAAAAATAAGAGCTTGTAGACTGATAGGTGTGATAAAAATTACTGACAATTATTTCAGTCTACAAAAGTAAATACAGAGTCCAGTCTGACAATTACAAAATCTGGCGAAATGTTATACAGTAAAGCACTAACTCGGACAAAGACGAACACATTACACACTGAGAGTGAATGCTTCCTTTAATTTGCTCGAAGCTCTGGCTCCACAATAACTGACTAATATGACTATGGTTAAAGTGGTGAAAACTAACCTGCGATGTAAAAGGGAAAGGGGGGCTGGGTTTCTCCCATCCCACCCCCTGTGGGAAATGGGAGCACCAGTTGATGCGCCTACAAGTCCTTCAGTCTGTAACCTCTCTAGAACACACACCTCTTCTGCAAGATGCAAGAATCAGGGTCTAAAATGGCTTGGCAAAGAATCACAGAAGTAAACTACGCTGTTGAGATCTGAGGCTACACCGTGTGGAACTCAGTCCTACAAACAGGGCCACAGTAAGATCTTGCTGCCTCTGCAGACTTTCAGAATGAAGCCATTTATGTGAAGTTATCGTAATTTAAAAAAGAATTGAACCCCCCCCACTATGACAGGCTCCTATATAAAGCCACATAAGCAGTTCTCAAATTATAACCTCAAAACCAAGATGAGAATACACAGCAAACGCTGCACATAAATCTGAGTTAGGGCACTAGAAATAGCACATGTGGGATGTAAAAGCAGGCAAGTCACTGAACCTAATAATGCTCCTTGTTTGTCTGTAACTGTTCACTGTATCCATCCTAAGACTTGTCACATAAAATAATGTGACAGTGCTCCTGCCAGCATTCACAGTGATAGGGGTACTAGTGTTTTAAATATTCTGTGCATACACGATTCTCTGTGAGAGATGGGGAGAGGGAATTAATATTGGTACATTTTTCTTCCACTGTCAAAACAATTAAACAATATGGTTTTTGTCTATTATTTCTTATCAATAATGCTTGCTAGAATTAATCTGTTTAACATGTGAATTCCGTAAAATACACACTTCTGTACATTACCATTGCTCTCCTTTCTGATCAGTGCTAAGCAAGATGATGGTCCATTAGCTCATCCTGCTCTACTTCGCACTGGCAATAAAGGCAGGAATATCTGAGAAAAAGAGATAGTGTATTGTTAGTGGATGCAGATACAACTGATACATTTTTAGTACTACAAGTAATAAATATTTAAACTTCTTTGGCCAGATGCCATTAGGAGCTTCTTTTGCCATAGCTAAAATGTGGCATAGGTTGGGGTTTTTGTTATGACGTGTAGCTGGGTGTGATGTACGCAGTGCTGGCAAAAGGTCAGCCTTGCTAATGGACGCTGCAAGCACCGCACGGAACCGTGCCAGCACGTCAGGATATTGATCCAGAAAAGCACTCTTAACATAACCACAACCTTAGAGAAGAATGGATGAAAATACTGAATGCTACAACTACCAACGTTGGATAAAAGCATCATTTAATTGCTGCGATACGCTTGGAGCACATGTGACTAAACTACCAATTCCCAGAGCCCTCATTAAGTATTGACACTTTCTTGTAGAGGATTCCTTGCAATGAGGAGAAGGAGCTTGTCATGGTTTATACCATGACACACTCACACTAACACATCACTCTGAATATTTTCTAGTTTGAAGCTTTATAACAACACTGTGGCTATACCTAGGGAAGAACACGCACGTCCTTCTACTGCTGGCTTAGTTCCTTGTAACTAGTTCAGTATTACTCTAGTTAGTTCAGTATTACTCTAGTAGATTTTATAATAGTAACATTCAGTTTATGAGAGTAAAGTCAATTTGAGTGAAAAAAATTACTGGTTTGTGGTGACTTCGTTTGTCCCTTATGTTGGCCCTTCATATTTTGTAATTAAGGGAAATATTTCCAGTTTGGGGAATGGGACCATCCCAGTTCACCTCTTGCTCTGTTTTTAATGGTGAAAATCTAGACCAACTCTGTTAAAACCAGAAATATTTCAGTGTGAGGTCCCGATTCTGACATTAGTGAAATCCTCAGCGAAACTTTTTTTCTAGATTCATTAAGGATAAAGATTCAGGGTTGATAGAGCTGCTGCTACAGACCATCCTATTTCCTTCTACTCCTGCTCTAGTGGGAGGTGTCCCTGCCATTGGCAGGGGGGTTGGAACGGGATGATCTTTAAGGTCCTTTCCAACCCTAACAATTCTATGATTCTATGATTTAACAAATCTGATGAAGCACATTCACGAGGTATTTCCTATGTCAAGAAAGAAGATGAAATGATATAAAGTCACCGTGTTGAGATACTAAAATATTATTTGCACAGCAGTGGTGCAGAGACATTAATATTATATTCTTAACCTTTAAATGTTGATGACTGGTTCCACTGAATCTTAGGAAGAGATTTAATGTAACCCTATCCCAGATGTCTGTGCCATGGCTCCACTGCAAATGATCCTCCTGACTGCAGGTGCAGCAGAATGAAAATGCTCAGGCCGCAGTCGCTTGCAATTTCCACTCCCCTGAGTGGAAACTGCAGACGAAGTTCAGTTTACACTAACACAGCAATCCACATGCTGGCACGACTGAGGTAATGCAGGAGCATGTGCCAAGGGTAGATTGCCCCGTATCAAACAACACACAAAGGTACCTTGATGCTGTCACGCATTAAATGCACTCTCCTTTTCAACGTATCTTAGTGGCCTCACTGATGGCTAGACTCAAGAGATACAGCCAACGCTTTCTGCAGCCATAAGATTATAAACCCTGCAGATATCCATCATCAGGTCACTCGTGCTCTGCTACTGAACAGCAAAAAAGCAGTGCTTAAGCTCTACTGAGTTTCGAGAAGCCTTGCTAAGCCTTACGTACTCAGCGCTTCCCAACGTACGGGTTACAGCTGGGTTCCTTCTGCAAAACCCAATTTAAAACAATATTGACAAGAAGTTCAGTATTTAACTACTGATAATATCAAGCTGCTGCAGTTCATGCATTCCATTGTTAGTTCCCAAATAGAAATTCCATGGCAAAAAGTAAAGAACCAATAGCGTTAATCAGAAATGAACGTTTTTTGCTGCTCTTACGTTCTCTGTAATTCCCACAGTGCTGGTAAGAGCAGTCATTCTGAAGTTCACACATTTACTTGCTTGCTTAATTTTACGGCATTTTTACACCGCCGCTGCTAGACAAGAAAGATTTAAGGGTACTGTTTTGCAGTTAGCAAGACAGGAGAAATTATAAAAGCCAGATGAGAGTCTGTTCAGAGAACAGCTAAGAGGGAGTCACATTTAAGCGGCACAACGACCCCCCACAAACCAACACAGGTATGAAACCATGAGGGGAGAGCAGGACTGAAGAGTGCTCGCTGTGCAGAAAGAGGCACAGAGGAAACACTCACAGACCTGGGGGGAAATACCTGGGTTATATGAGTTTTCAGGTAAATGTTTTTTTTACTCCGGTCTTGGTCGGCTGTTTCTCCTGTTGATATATGCCTTGTCCTCCACCCCAAATTCCCATTAACCTTTTGCTCTGCACCTTGTTTTGATGAAACATGATTAGCATGCTCCAGTTCAAACAGCAGCACGTAAAACTCTTGCGGGCAAGGCCAGTAAGTGATGTTTCAAAGGCTTTATTTAGATATAAGGAAAAAAGGCTCAGTTTCGGTAGCTTTACCAAAGGGGGGTGGGGGTGTATATTTAAAGAAAAGCCAAAACCAAAGCACAAATTTTTATATCTCTTTCCTGTATTTTACCAGATGCCATTGTGGCAAGGGTTTTTATAATTAGGCAGTCATAGTGTATATAAAAAAGTGATTTGTCCTTTCTCCAGCCAAAGACAGTACAGCCAAGACCCAACACGCTCCCTGTCCAAGGATAAACTCTGAATTGTTACACGCGGTTTGCCCTCAGGCAGGTTTTAACTTAGATTATTGCTGGACTGCAGATAGAGTTGAAAAGGTTTCTTTGTTTCCCTGACAAATAGAGGAGTCTTCTATAAATAACTCTGTACAAGGTTTACATGTGCTGTCTGGGAGCTTTTCCCTTTTTGTGCCACAAAGTAGAAAATTAGATTACCCTTTGCCAGGTTGTTCTCCCTCTCCCTAAAACTGTCAGTAACAGGGAAAAAAAAGGTAATACAAGGCTACAAGGGTTGGTGAAGAACGAGTACACTCATGTGTTGTAAACAAATTGTCTTTTGTTATTAGGGATTCATTCTATAAAAGCAATTTGCAAGATTTTCAGGTTCAAGGACAGCCCCTCTCCCCTTAACTCACTTTATCACTTTGCTTTATTTGCTCAGTTCTTACCTAAACAGGTAAAACAAACAAATAAACCAGTTCAAGTAGATTAAATAAAAGCTAAGCATCTCAATATTGACCATAAACATTGCTAAAGCCCTACTTTTTTTCCCCTTCCGTTTAAACCATTGCCTCGAGTCTCTAGTTGCAGGGCATGTAACATTTCTGACAGCCAGCAAAAGCTAATTAGTTCTTGAACATAACAAGGGTGCTGTAAACAGTTGCATTTTTAGACATACATACGTACATGTGTGCATGTCTCAGGAGACCCCAGATATATATATGTATATATGTATATATATAAAAATAATTCATATATGTATATATTTTCCAGGATCCAACGTATTTTCTGTAACTTCACATTTTGACAAAAGCAAAGTCAAATACGACCCACTTTTGAATGGGAAGCAAAGAGGGAAGTGCAGCAGATTGGGAAAGTCCAAGATGAAAGCACCAGCAAGTTCATTATCTTTCAGTTTGCATCTGGCCTGCAGTAGAACTGGTAATCTCCTGTCAAAGTGACTTTCTTGGAACTTTCCATCATAGATTTGATTTAGGAGGAAGATGGCACCATTTTCTGGGCCCAAATCCTGTGGTGCTGATTACCTCATAGAAACAGCTCTTACAGTCTTGTTATTAACTTGCCAAATCAACTATGGAATGACAGCAGAAGGATGGCAATATTTCCTCTGCTTCCTCTTTACCCGTACGCTACCCAACTGATGAATAATAAAAGCAGATCTAAAAAGATGTAGAGCTCATCTTAGGTAAAAGCCACCAAAAATCAGGACAACAATATGTGTTCTTGTAGAAACTGCAACAAAGTATGTTCCAGCCTACCCGAAATCTTGTCAGTCAGAATCAAGCCACCAAATTTCCTCTGTCAGTTACTGGTTTTCTTTAGTGAGAAATAAATCACAAGGAAAACAGTAATACCATGCCACTGGCTGAGCTCTACTTTTGTCTGTTGCTGTGTTACATTTGCTGTCACTTGGTTAAGATTTAGATCTCAGTTATGCCCAACTGTAATTGCTTTGCAAACCATTGCATTAAGAATATAATCTGATAAAATGTCATTAGCCTCTGTAAGATAATTAAGTGCAAAGGTTATAACAGAAAATCAATCAGAAACTAAAACTGTAATTTTTTTTCTGGTAAATCACACACTCACTTAAAATCTGACTTAATGTAAGTATGAATAATGCACGGAAAACATTAAATCATGAAGGATAAAAGTAAAATGCTCTTTAAAAAAGCACGGAAAAAAACCCCAACAAAACACATAAGCCCTTAAGTGCCTGCCAATAATATGTGAAAATAAAACCAGCACTGTCACCGTTGACATACGGAAAATGGATTTCTCACGAAGACCACAGTGAAACTGCATTAGAGATTTTAGGAACTACTGGTGATAATTTTCCAGCACTGAGTAGGTGGCACACACAGAGATCTGACTGTCGTGGGAAGGGCTGGAATGGTCTCAAGGCTGCAAGCTTGTGGCGATGTGAAGATCAGTGCTCAGGACAAATTACATCAGATGAGGGCAGACAGAGTAAGGGCTTGGCCAAGATCTGTTGTGCACATGCTGAGTAGGCATTTACAGATGTGTGTGTATTTATTTACACATGCACAGATAAATTGTTGACATCTGCCCCTTACTTTCCCAGAAAAAAAATATAGTTAAGAAATAAGAAAGTCTGAGAACATATTAGAAGAGAAACTTAACAATATGAATGAAAATCAGGGTGTGTTATCAGAAGACTTCATTACATGGCAAGTGTTCCACTACATTTTAAATATGCTCAAATCCCTTTCTTGAAAAGGAAGGAAAGATAATAGCTAGATGTAGATAGCAATCACAAATATGTCGATAAAAATTCATTCAAGCCTAGTAAAACTGCCTAACTCTTGTGCCCATTAAATTCTAGCGATCTTGAGATGACTTTCCTGTGAATACTTAGTTGTTTCTGATGCATGGAAATACCTTCTGCAGTGAAAAATCTGCACTGTTGATTCAAAGATCGAATTTATTTAAATGATAAGGAAAAGTTTATTTAGTCTTTTTGCTTTGCTTGGTCTCCTAAAAGTGGTAAAAGAAATCTGTTTATGGAAAGACACAGAGACAATTCTAATCATACAGAAGACAGGAAATCTCAAATTGGTATTATTCCCTGGAGTAATATCTAGTGAACAATGGAAAACTCTGATGTTATCATCCCAAGGCATTTTACTATTATTGTATGACTTTGCACTACGTAGCACTTTATTTATGTAACTAAAAGCCTGGGAAAAAATATTCTTTGTCTGCCATCCAGGAAAATACTGATTGCTAAGTGAGATCCTAATGTTTGGTTCACTTTCGTCTTCTCCAGAGGGCAGCAGCAACCCCAGGCTGGCACAGGGGGCACTGGTCCCACTGGTAGTGGTGTAGTTACCTGATATGGTGTAATTTGCTGTGAATTTTTTGCAAACTAAACTGAAAAGGTAAATCCTTCAGGACAGGATTTGTTTAGGGGTTTGCTATGTAGCATGATATAAAAAAGAAAGCTTTATATTAGACAGAAAACAGTGTTTATTTTCATGGCATAGCAAGGAAAATAATGGTTTTTCACTTACAATAAAAATTAATGATTTCTCGCTCTGCAGTGGCTAAGATCAATAATAGCCACAGGAAATTTGAATGTCTGACAGAAATTTGAATTGAAAATTGAATGAGAAAGACACAATGTAAAATAATTTTTAATGTCAAGTCATTTGTGAACAGGATTTGGACTGCTTCTGATCCACTTCAATCTACCAGATGTAATTTGTGTCCTGTTCTAAAGTAATGGATTAAGTGAAATGGAGGAGCAGCGCTGTTCTTCCCAAGTGCCCGTGTGGAGGTCATACTTTATCCATGAAAATGTTACTTTGGAATAGCTCTGGGGAATTTCCAAATGTGGCTAAGCCATAAATATTCACAGAATGTTGGCCTTCACCTTGTTCTAAAAAATCTATCAAAGGCAAACTATTTTTTTTTCTGCAATTTTTAGTGGTTTTGGATAACATTTCCAGGACTCCATCCCGAAAACCAGCGAGTAGTATGGCCTATTAGGCTTTTTCTTACTGCCTACATTGAATTAATAACTAATTTTTCATGCACAGAGGAAGCTGCTGACCCAGTTGATGTAGACGAATGAGTTAACACTAATTTCCAAATTACTGAATTTGTTAGAGAAGACAATTACATATTATTCTTTGAAGTCTGTATTGGGTTTGCCTGGCGAGGTTTTGTTAGCAGGGGGGCTACAGGGGTGGCTGGTTAGGAGCTGCCAGAAGCTTCTCCTGTGTTTGACAGAGCCAATGCCGGCCGGCTCCAAGGCAGACCCACCACTGGCCAGGCCGAGCCCATCGGTGATGGTGGTAGTGCCCCTGGGATAACATAGTTAAGAAAGAGGCAAAAAACCCAACAAACCTGCACAACACCAGCAGCAGTCAGAAGAGAGAGGCGTGAGAATATGTGAAAGAAACAACTCTGCACATACCAAGGCCAGTGAAGGAGGAGGAGGTGCTCCAGGCACCAGAGCAGAGATTCCCCTGCAGCTTGCGATGAAGATCATGATGAGGCAGGCTGTCCTTCTGCAGCCCATGGAGGTCCAGGATGGAGCAGATACCCACCTGCAGCCTGTGGAGAACCCGAGGCCAGAGCAGGTGGGTGCCTAAAGGAGGCTGTAACCCCATGGGAAGCCCACACTGGAGCAGGCTCCTGGCAGGACCTGTGGACCCATAGAGAGAGAAGCCCACACCAGAGCAGGCTTTCTGGCAGGACTTGTGACCCTGTGGAGGACTGATGTCTGAACAGCGTCTTCGGGAAGGACTACACCCCATGAGAGGGACCTGTGCTGGAGCAGTTTGTGAAGAACTGTAACCTGCAGGAAGGACTCACATTGGAGGATTTAGTGGAGGATTGTCTACCGTGGGAGGGACCCCACGCTGGGGCAAGGGAGGAGTGTGAGGAGTTCGAGGAGTGTGAGGAGTCCTCCCTCTGAGGAGAAAGGAGTAGAAGAGACAACCTGTGATGAACAGCCTGCAACCTCCATTTTCTGTCCCCTGTGCTGCTGCAGGGGAGGAGATAGGGAAGACTGGGAGTGAAGTTGAGCCTAGGAAGAAGGGAGGGGTGAGGGGAAGGTGTTTTAAGATTTAATGTTTATTTATCATTACCCTACTCTGATTTGGTTGGTAATAAATTATTTTCCCCAAGCTGAATGTCTTGCTCATGATGGTTACTGGTGAATGATATCTCCCTGTCCTTATCTCAACCCATGAGCTTTTCATTTTACTTTTTTACTTCTCTGTCCAGTTGAGGAGGGGGGTGACAGTGCAGCTTCAGTGGGCACCTGACACCCAGCCAAGGTCAACCCACCACAGAGGTTTTATTCAGTTTTCAATTAGGATACATTACTTCTGTAATATCAACTATAAAAATAACCTCATCTTCCTTTTGCCTTTTATTTTTATAAGGTTCTTACACATCAAGATTTACCATGGAAATTAGTTGCATGTGAAGGGGGAGAGTACTTCTGGCAGTGGGAGAAGTGGCAGGCTTGGCTTCTCATGCCTTTGTAAATCATGCATATGAAAAATAACGTGTGATCTCCCACAAATCTAAGCGATCATAACACCTCTGCCTCTGACTTCTGCATTTAGGAAGGAGTCATCTCATCTTCTAACTCTTCCCTCAGAATAAGCTCTTTCCAGCAGTTACCTGGCTTCCTTCAGCAATTCGTAAAAACTTCCTGCTCGTGACAGGCCTGTCAAGTACTCAGGTACTGGGGAAGATTTACAAAGCTTCCTGTTGAAGTCATGCTCTATTGTAGTCTTGTTAAGCTCTGATTCCCAAAGATGTAAGGGGTTTTTTTTTGTGGTTTACAAGCCATATCCTAAGAACTGTCCCTGGCAGCATGTTAAACCCCAACCCTACTGCAGGACGTTATGAATAAAGAACATATTCAAAATCATGTAACCATAGAATGGTGGGGGTTGGGAGGGACCTCTGGAGATCACCGAGTCCAACCCCCCTGCCAGAGCAGGAGCACCTAGGGCAGCCCACACAGGAACAGATCCAGGGGGGTTGGGAAGTCTCCAGACCAGGAGACTCCACAGCCTCTCTGGGCAGCCTGGGCCAGGCTCCATCACCCGCACAGAAAAGCTTTTCCTGATGTTGAGGTGGAGCTTCCCATGTTCAGTTGTGTTCATTGCCTATCCCAGGGCACCACTGGAAGGAGACTGGGCCCCCTCTACTCGACACCCACCCTTCAGACACTTGCAGAGATCGCTGAGATTGCCCCCTCAGCCTTCCCTTCTCCAGACTGAGCAGCGCCAGGGCTCTCGTTCCTGTGATTGTCCCGGGTCATCGCCGGCGCCTTCCCCCCACGCCGCTTCCTCACGCCGGTGGCCAGTGCAGAAGCAGGACCCTGCACCCCAGCACGCAGCAAGGCGCCCCAAACGACTCCGCTTTGTCACCATCCTGGACTGTTTCCCCCGGGATGGGTCTCCGTGCGCTGCTCCCCCCACAGCCGCCCCCACCCACACGAGCTCCGCGCGCCGCCCGCCCCCTGCCCGCCCGCTTCCGCCCCGCGCGCGACACGCCCCGGCCCCGCCCCTTTCGGCCAATCACATGAGCGCGCGCAGGGGCCGCCGGGAGCGGGCGCTACCCGGGGGGCTCGGCTGAGGCGCAACATGGCGGCGCTGGCCGGCTGCTGAGCCGCCGGTGGTCGGGGCGGCCGGAGCGGGAGCCGCGGAGAGGTAGCGGCGGCCGGACGGACGGACGGACGGAGCGGGGGAAGCCGGCGGGGTTAGGCGGAGAAGAGCGGAGGAAGGTGGCGGGGCCGCCTCGGGCCCCCGGGCGGCGGCGATGGCCCAGTGCGTGCAGTCGGTGCAGGAGTTCATCCAGGACTCGTTCGTGCCCTTGGTGGCCGCGCTGTGCAGCGAGGAGGCGGAGAGGCTCACCCGCAAGAACAGCCTGAGCTTCGCCGAGCTGGTGAAGCCCTTCTGCCGCCTCACCTCGGAAGGTCGGTGGCGGGAGCGGAACGGGGCGGGCGGGTTGTTTACCTACCCGGGGCGGGGAAGGCGGTGCCGCTGCTCCCTTCCGGCCGGGGCCCGAGGGGTCCTGCCCGCCCTGCCCGAGCGGCTCCGGCCGACCCCGTCTGTCCCGCCGAGCCGGGAGGCCAGACCCTTTCCCCGGGGGCGCTCTGTCGGCTGTCGCCGGGAGCTGTGACGGGCTCTGCGCGCCTTTGCCGGTGTCGCCCCGGGTGGCTGCTGAGCCTGTTTAATTTCGTTCGGTCTGTTCTCTGGGGAACCTTGGAAGTTCCGGGCTTCTGGAGAAATCACAGAGCACACGGCTGAAGACAAAGGTGGCTGTAAATCTAGCTAAACAAACCCAGACGGGTTGGGTTTGGTGGTTCGTGGGGGTGTTTTTGGTTGGTTGGGGGTTTTATTTGGTTTTTGGTTGGTTGGGGTTTTTTTTGTGGGTTTTTGTTCATTTATTTACTTAAAATGACTTGGCAGTTACCTGGCTAACACTTGCACCTGACTGTTGCTCCTTGTATTTCACCCTTGTGGTAAGGCTGTTAGTAAATCACATGGCTATTGATAGTATGGTCAGTCTTTCAGAAACATGAATTGTCATTTCAGTTGTAAGTCGTTGCTTTCTCTCACCTATAGTTTTATGGTATATACTTTTTTTTATATATTTCTGTAAGACCTGTGCAAAGAGAAGGTGGGAATTGAGCTGCTTGTGTGACATAGGTAAAACGACCACCTAAAGTAGCAATAGAACTGGAAATTGACTGCTAAATAGAAACAATAGGATACTTTTACTGTAATTTAACTTATTATCTGGATATATATTAAAAGTTCTTACTAAGCTATGCTTTTCAAGCCACTGCTCATCAGAATAGTATGGAGGACAGCAGCTGGAATAGAACTGCTTGTCAGAATAGCTGTGCAGTGACATTTGTCAGGTTTGGTTTCTGACAGACCTTTAACTTAAACTTCAGTCTCCTTATGTCTTCTGTTGAAGAAGTATTGAAATGAAGCTTATACTGTCACTTCAGTTAGGTTTTTCCATTGCTGTTTAAAAAAACCCCACTAGCTTAAAAAGCTAAATTGCCTTTATTCTCTGGCAAGTCTTAACTTATTAACCATAACTTGTTTATAAATGTTTTTCCCTTTATTTAGCAATGCTCATGAGCTATGTGAGGATGCAGCAAAGATAATAAATGCAGGAGCTCACATCCTTGAAGTTCTGCAGTTTCTTACATATCTCCTCAGGTTCTTTGATGAATGTCTTTCAAAATGCATCTAGCAAACTAAACCAGGCAGAGCGTTCAAAATGAAGCATTCACTCTGAAGAATACTTAATTTAGTCATCCCTTAGTTATAACTACTTTTGTTCCAACTATTGTAACAGTGAAGGAGCTTGTAAACCTGAATCCTCCTGAGTGTTTTCCATGTAAATGCAGACCTCCCACTTTGTTGGTGCTTATAAACCAGTGTTCACCCCCTTTTAGTCAAGGGGCTAGTTATGACTAAATATTGGACTCCCTCCCTTGATATAATGTAAGACTTTGAGCTTATTCGTTGAGCGACTGCTATTCTACTTTCTTCTAAAGGCTTGTGAAGGAAAGCTCTGCTGTTTGATTTGCACAGTTTCATCGTAACATTTGATGTTTCTGTAATGGGTTTTCTGCAGGTTATGTCATGTAATAGTGTAAACAAACACCCTGAGTAACTGCATCTCAATCCCCACGATACAGTTTGAATTTCCTCATTTTGCAGCTGTGACCATTGTGATGGATCTTTGAGAAGGGGCATCCTTGCTGTTCTCTGTAGGCTGCTTAACTTCAACAGGCTGAAGCATCTTGTTCAAAACTTGACCTGCGGGTCAGAGAGCCAAGAAGCTGAAGTTTGGTCTAGTGGGTTTTGTTGCTGCACTCTCTTGTGATTCAGCAGCCCCCATGCCTGGCTGCAGTTCTTCAAGTGCAACTTCCTCTTCTAGCTTGGTGGGAAAAAAAGTACTGCTGCCTGCTGTATGTAACTTTTTGTGGTGAAAGGCAGCGTGCACGGGTGGGGGAAGCAGTACCAGGCGTTTGCTTCACACGGAATAGTTCAGTGCAATAACACTTACCCTTATACAAACTTATGAGATGAGCTGTTCCTAGGCTTTGTGGAGCTCTGTGACACAAACACGGTTGTTGGCGTCCGCAGAAGCGCTGTTGCAGCCCTGTTAACTGTATCCTGTGCACAGGATCTGGAAACCTCAAAGTTCTTCAATTGCTTGAACTTAACAGGTTTGGCCAGACTCGGCAGTAAATTGTTGCCATGGTACTTTTCATCTCCAATCAAGAGGAAGAGAGTCATGATTAATGATCTGATCATGGTACAGCAAGATGTGTGTACATGCATGTGCCTCCACAACTGTTTCACTGCTTAGGATTGTTTTGATGTCTTCACTTTTAAGCACAAGTTTTATTAAGGGAGTATGAAATGTTGTCTCTTTTATTAAATAATACTCCCGTCTTCACTTAGTAGCAATTTCACTGAATTTGTAATGAAAATTGGGTTGATAAGTATCTACTCTCTTTAGAAATCAGCTGTCCCTTGTGCAAAACTTTGAAGTAAATGTGTTACTTCCTGAACCCTTCTGTAATTTGAAGAGCTCAGTTGTTGGTTTGCTGCTGCATTTTTAGAGTCCTGTTACAATACACGTTTTTGTCTGAAAGTGTAGATTTTACAGAGCTCATGAGCCTGCTGACGGCTGCAGTTATGAAATCACTCTCTGGTTTTATGTGCAAAACAGTTTTGATACGCAGAAACTAAGCTGAGCTTTCTACTGCACTCATGTGTCCTTCACACGCTAACACTGCTTGGTTCTACAGGTAGTGTTAGATCCTATGCTTGTTGTGCTTGCAGTCCAAGGACACCAGATGTCCAATTTCAAGTAAAATCCCAACAAACACACATGGTTGTAAGGGGAGGGGTGTCTCTGCACTAATCAGCATTAATCTACTCATCAAGTTCTCCTTATCAGTGACTTGCTGATGTTAGTGTAGCCAAAAATACTCTTGCAATATAGCAAATCGTGATGGTAGGAGATCCTGAGCACAATGCTCTGTGCTGTAATTTTAGCTTCTTGCCTTTGGTAAGTTGCTTTTTGTTATTAAAGGAGGTTAAAAATGAGAGAACATTACTTCATTGAAGGAAATGTGTAATGCTAGAAATCTTTTTATTAGGGATTAAAGCAAGAGCTTTGTGGGGTTCCAGGTTATGTCCTTTAT
The DNA here is from genome assembly GCA_025345505.1 of Todiramphus chloris collaris. Taxonomy (NCBI): domain Eukaryota; kingdom Metazoa; phylum Chordata; class Aves; order Coraciiformes; family Alcedinidae; genus Todiramphus; species Todiramphus chloris. The sequence continues at coordinate 6,148,353 of JANVCC010000261.1, forward strand.
GTCGGTGTTGCAGATAGATCAGAAAAGTCATCTGGTCCTGTATGGAAATGTGCTTCTTCTTCATTATTCTGGCTGTTACATTTTGGGACAGGCACCAAGGATGAATTTGTGTTATAGCTGTACTGGTAAAGGCAAACCACTTCCTGAGCTGTTTTGTCCTTTCCATTTCCTTTATATTTGAGCTTTTCAGTAATGCTGTAGCAGTAGGGGTTGGGAACTTATGATAAGATGGGGGAAAAAAACCCAACTTATTCCCTGTCTTCAGCTTTCTGATAGAAATGCTGAACTGGATGAATGAAATTTAGCCAGCACAATTGCCTTCCTCTGTGTTGCAATAGCCTTCCGATGAACCAGTTTAATCTGAAGCTTAGAGCTGAAAAAATCTGCAGATTTTTGGGCCTTCTGGGCAGGATCCGTTCTCTAAACTGCTTCACTGTTCTTTCCCATGAGCTTTCGTGCTGGCTAAAGGTTGGGAGTGTATGTGTGTGACTGAGGAGGGCAGAACTTCGCTAGTCCAGATGTGAACTGCTGTGGAAGTCTGTGGCAGCTGAGCTGGACTGTAAACACGTCGTGTGTGCCGGCTTGGGCTGCGTAGCTGGGTACCTCTGAAAAGGTGTGGAGTGCTCAGCTTCAGACCTTCGTGGTGTGAATTTTGTGGGTAGTTGAAAAACAAGGAAAACAATTTTCCTTCTGTTGCCCTTTCTGTCCTACACAGTGACTTGTGAAAATAAAGTGCAAAGGAGTGGAGGGCTGTGCTGTGGGGCACAGGGCAGCACCCAGTGTCTCTGGTAGCCACGCTCAAAGTGTCCTGCCTGCACTTGCAGTCTGGCTTCCTTGGTGGTGGCTTGAAGTGGGGAAGATGATATCAAAGTATCAGAGCAGACTCAGAGTTGTAATGTCTGTTGAAAATGTCACAAATACTTTTTAAAACCACCAAAACCCAGATGGCTTGAGGGAGCAAGTTCGAGAGAGATTCTACAAAGGGAGCTCTGCATTGACAAGTCATGTGAAGCTCCAATTATTGCTTATGGTAGAATGTAACCTTGTCTGTCAGATACAAAAGAGATTGCAGCCCAATCAATTTTTAATGCAACGATCACCAAGCTAGACCTTAAGTAGAAAGATGGACCAGTACACATACATGTAATAACAAAACTTTTCTTGCTATAAATAATTTTTTTGTTTTTCAGGAGACTGAGACTTTTTGGTGGTTTTGTTGCTTTTCAAAAAGTGGGGACTTGGGGAATTCAAGCCACTGGATAACAGTAAAGAAAAAAGTGAAAGTTGGCTGCAATATTTTTTTTTTAACATCTAGAAACTAAAGGCACCCTACATATGGCTGCTGCATTTATGGCACTTCAACTTCCAGTGAAATGCTATTGTTCATTAATCATCTTGCTGGACTTTGTTGCCATGTCCTTTAGACTTGATATTGACCCCTTTGCACAGGCTTGGGACTTGTTCTCTGGTGCTGCGTTCTCTCTGGTGGCTTTCTTGGAGAAGTTGGGCTTACTGGGAGCAAAATATTTTGTGGATAAGTAACACAAAGCCAAACCAGCATAGGTTACTGTGTGCCAGTGACATAAATCTGGTATCACTCTTTTGAAGGCTCATTTTAAATAGTGAATCTGTTTCTTTTTTTTGGAATATCGTTTCATTGGTAACAGTCTACTTCACTTTTCTAAATCAGCAACCTCTTCACACCAACAACTTCTGTGCTGGCTCCAGCTGCTTGTGGGTCTGTCATAAACATCAGGTTCATGGACACTTTTGCTGCACTGTTGGGCTTTTCTTTTGAGGCTGCATGCAGTAATCTGCTATTTGTCAGGCAAAGCTGTCGTGCATAATTCTGAAATCAATATTTAATACTCATAAGGCTTTATGTTTTTAAAATGGTTGTTTAAAGTGTTGTTGCTGTTACTAACATTGACTTTATCTATCATTGAGTGATAAACTTTTGGTTAAAATTAATCAAATTTATCTTAAAAGAATGTTATTGAAGTTAAATCAGTTGTGTGATGCTGTTTGGAGAAGAGGGCAGTTCTAAAGAAGTTTTTTTTCAAGCAAACAAACTTGAGATAATCACACTGATTATTAAAAATGAAAGGGTGTGCTCATTTGGGATGAACTGATTTCAAATTTCTTGAATGCTGTTATTGTGGACTGCATTTCCTTGGCAACCGGTGACTCCTTGGAACATGAGATGTTACATGAAATCCATGGGTGCTTATTATGGGCTTTTTGCGCAAGTCGAGCATGTTCCACGAGGAATGGAGGCATTTTGAGTTCTTGGTTCTTAGAAGCCAATATCCTATGCTGCATTTTCTCTGTCTGCCTGGCTGAGGTTAGCGTTGAACGTGAAGTAATTTTTTTGTTCTTGCCTTCCTCCTGCTCCATTGTTGATACTTGAGTATTATGGACTGTGATCTAAAACTGATGAAGTGAAGGAGTCTTTAAAGAAAAAGAAGAATCTGTGGGAAAAACACTAATTTATGGTAACTACTGTTATACTCCTTAACAAAGCCTATTTTTTTTCTTTTTCAGTTCACATGAGAGATCCTAATAATCAGCTTCACATAATTAAAAATTTGAAGATTGCTGTCAACAACATTATTACCCACCCGCCTCAGCCCAGTGCCATTCGGAAACTTCTGAATGATGTTGTGTCTGTCAGTCAGCCTGCTGAAGGACTAGTAGCTAATGTGATCACAGCTGGAGATTATGATCTCAACATTAGTGGTATGTAATGATACTGTATCTTTTGTAACTTAATCCAGAATTTACTCTAAGGTCTTTGATTCCAGATTCATGGCATGTATTAAAATTGCCCTGAGAATTGATCAGTTTGGAGTCATTGTTTTTATGGACACTTAGCATTATACAAAACCAACATTATTTGATAAATCTGAAAAGAGTGGTTGAACTTAGTAATTCTTAATTTAATGTTTCCTAATGTAATTACTCTGAACTTGTGTTAAATCCTAATTTTAACGTAGCAGACACTCATGCTGTGGTTGTGTTAATAGCTTATCAGGAGGGAGATTTCCTTGTTACAGAATTGACATACTGACTTGTTACACTTGGCTGATTAAATATTAGAACCTGTTTATCATGTTGATATTAATGTGCAGCTTTATGTTGAGTTTAGTCCTCCTGGTGTCTTTTGTTTGTCTCTTTACTTACTGCTTGATACATAAAATTCATAAAGTTGCCATAAAAAGTTTAAGGAGAAAATGTTTTGAGGAAAGATGTTTCCTTCCTTGTCTTGTGGTTTGTGTTTGTTTATTTTTGCCATGAAACTCAGTGTTTCATATATCACTGTCAAAGTGGCTAGAATATTCTAAAAATGTTTTTTCAGATCTCCAAGGGATAAGGCATTGTGAATAATACTGAATGAGACCTGATCTTGAGACCTGAGAAGATTAAACTCCTCCCAATTAAGATCCTAATCCATTAAAGCCTTTGAGGACATACTTAATTCAGAGCATGTATGCATTGCCCTATTTAAACATGAGTTTAAACTTCATGAGGATTAGCAGCTGATGTTCTTGTAGTATGTTGAGTTTCTTTTTATGTTGATGAAAAATTACATAACTCTACATCTTTGATACCTAATTTACAAGCCACATCCTCATCTTGAGCCTGGAAATTCTGATTGTTGAGAGCTACTGGAAACTGTAGCCTTTTTTGCTTTCCATGTCTTTATTTATTTGAAATTGGTGAATTGCCTTTTTTTGTCAGGAGGGAAAGTCTGCTTCAATTCTAGAGATTGGAAGACCCTAAGAGAATGGTTTCAGTGAAGACTTCTCCATAATACTTCTAATGATGTCAATTAGTGAAGTGTTAGAAGGGAAGAAAAACAGTGGCTTTTTGAAGCCAGTGAATAACTTGCCTTTTGTGTTCTTTATTTGCTGTTGGAGCATTAGATGTACAAATTATCACACTTGACTATCTTCTGTCTCTCAGTAATTAGGTTCTTATTTCCATTCAGACTGCCTATATACTTATTTGACAGAGATGTATAAGCTGTTGAAAATCATGTAGAAGGACAAAGTCTTGTAACAACTTTGTAGTTTTGTGGTACCCTGCTTTAGGGCTTTAGCACAAAATACTGTCAGAGTGTTCTTGATGATGAAACTTGGATCCCATTACATTGTAGGAGGATGTGAGGAGGTCCCTAGCTTGTCAGGTAGAGTTCCTTTTCTACTTAAACTATGAATATTTACCAAGTAACTTTTTTTTTTTTTCAACTTTCTTATTGCATTTTATTGAATATTGAATTCCTGTGGTAATGTAATCATTGGGCATGGAAATGCAGAAAACTCTAATCTGTTCTTTAATTTGCTCCTTTTCCTTTGGTGAAGTAGTCTTCTAGGACAGCAATTTAAAGACTAATTTCCTTAATATTTATTGTTGATCAAGTGCAGTCTATTTTGAAGGAAAATGCCAACGTTAAGAAGCTCATGTATGAGTGTTTCCAGCTCTGGGATCATCCTCCTGCTCCTTTTTTAGAAAAGTTTTGGGACTGCATGGTGAATTAGTTTAATTGTTTGCAATCCTTCTTTGTTACACTTGTTTAATAGTCTTGCAGTTCCATAATCCTCTTGTACTGAGAGACCTGGCTGATGGTTGGAGGGGCGCTTGTGTTCGGCCTTGCCTGCTTCTCCCGTTAAACACGGACATGCTTTTGTCAGGTTTTCAGCTGGATCACTTCCCTGGCTCTGTCTGTGCAGGGCTGCCTGAAGCTAATGCTGGCACACAGCAATGCAGGAATACGATGGAGATGAGGGAGGATGTTGGGGCAACCACTTTCAGCAGCTGATATCTTCAGTTACTTGAACTGTAGTTCTGTAGGCTGAAAAACCTCAGAAATTAGTGTCTTACCTGTATAGTATCTTCCAACTAGAAAAATGTTTGATTAAAGTTAGCTGGAATCCAATGTCTTCAGTCCCTGATGGACCTGCATGGTATAGATTTTCTACTTCATGCTACCAGAGCGTAAAAGCCAATAGTGTGTTTGCACCTGACCCTTTTTAGTGTAATAATACCATGTTTTTTCTATCAGATCGCTCAGTTAAAGCTAGTGTTCCTTGGTACAATAATTGGAAAGAGACAGTGATGGAACTGAACACATCCACGTTTTATTCAGGTATTTTTTGTGGTTGGTGCCAATTTGCCAAATTGCCCTTTATTCCTTTTCCATGTGCCCCATCCACCTTTCCTTACCATCTGCTACAACTGTTTAGCACTTCTCTTGGCGTAGATGTGTGTTCCTCCATTTTTTTTCCACCCTAAATGAAAACTGCTTGGTGATGGTTGTTTCATTTTTTTCAGTCACATTTCTACTCCTCTTAATCTGAATCACTTTTTTTCTGTACAGTCAATAAGTGCAGAGTGGTGGTGGGAAATGATCTGACGCTGTAAAAGCACTGCCTTGTTTGATCCTCTGGAACTCTACGCTGTCGCTGTTTGGTATTTCAGATGGAAATAGTTGCTGTTTCTGTATAGAGCTCCCTTCTTGGGGGATAGTAGTACTTTTGAAACTAGAACTAAGATGCTGACTGTACTTGGAGCACACGTGCCTCTGCTACAGTGATGCTCGCTCTGGAGTATGACTCCCTTCCAAAAAACCCAACAACCCAGCTTTGCAATACACTTTCACCTAGTTCATAAAACTTAATGCATTGCTTCCTGACCTCTCAACTTACAGTGAAGCTCTGTGTTGGGGTCTGTAAGAGCTAGATTTTGCTGGCTTTTAGTTTTAGATACTAAATTTATGCCCTTGGTTAGCAGTAATTAACCTTTCAATAAGATGTGTTCAGATGCTGCTAAATGTCTTTTTGAATGTGCTGGAGTACCAGTATCTGGAATTTATGTGGGTCAGTCAGGTAGCTAAAAAGTACAAAACTTCATGAAGTAGACTTCTCGTTCTTAACCTGTTTTGTACAAATAATAATTACTTTTTTTTCCTTAACAATTTCTCAACCCATTAACAAGTTCACTTAAGCTTCTGTTCTGCTTGTTTAGTATACTGAAAACACGACTGGAAAAACACAAAGCATACAGGTCTGTGTTCCTAGAAGACAGTGTTGTTCTGCTATAAGGTGTGCTATAAAATGTTACATCTGTGAAACTTTTGTAAATCCTGGTTTTGTTTTGAATGTGGTGCATGTTTATTATTTTAAGTACCTGCTTTAAAGGATGACAGCCCTGTAAATGCTCTCGAGTCAACACTGTTACTGTATGTTGTGGCTGTGTGGAGGGAGTGCACTTGGCTCTGTGGCCACTTCCAAGGGTTTTAATAGGCTTAATGACAACGGGGAAGGGGGAAAAACCCACCCCACAAAACCAGTATTACTTCCCTGTTTGTAGCTGCATCAGATTTAATTTTTTTTTTCCCCTGCTGTGGTTCAGCTGTAAGGCAGAAATAGAAAACTGAAAACAGAGGTTGAAATTTTCTGCTTTTAATTTAGGATTGTTTGGTTTGAACCTGAATTACTACGTGGCTTTGTTACACTTGTGAAAAATATGCATGTGAGTCACTTTCTCATGGCTTGTTTTTAACAACAAGCTGTGCTTTCCTTACTTTAAAGAGCGGTCTTCTTTAAATGTAGGACTTAGTAAAACCAAGAGCTTTTTATATCCTAGACAAGTGCCCAGAGAGCAGTTGTTAGAAAGCTCGAAGTTTGCCTCCTATGGGTAGCTTTTTGGGGAGCTGTGCTGACTGCTAGCCCAAGTTTAGTTATGAAGTGTAACAGTATCTGACTTGGGTGTGGATGAAGCTGGTGTAAGATCACCTGAGGATGCAGGATGAAACAAAACACATGAACTTAATGCACTAGAAGATAATTCCAATATAAAAATAAAAGTCAATTTCCTAAAGTCAGTGAAGAAATCAAGGGATTTGGGGGGAGAGGGAGGGGCAAGTGGCAAGGCTGGGGAGGTTTGCGAGGCATTAGGAATTCATACTGTAAAGAATGTTTCCTTGGGGGTACGTAAAGAAAACAAATACCTTCAGGATTTCTTATTAATGCATTTTTTCTGGACTAGTTATTGTTTTCCAGTTTGCAGGTGAGTTTACACTGGATTCCAGCTCACTTCAGTGTGAAAGGTTATTGGAAGTGGAGTGATTGTGGTCTGGGGTCTTCGGAGTTGCAGAATTGAGATGGCATAAAACAGGCTTGAAAGAAGTAACGCTTTATTGCTGATTGGTATTGGAGTGGAGAGAAATGCACAAGATTAAGTTCACATGTTCTTTGGATATCCCAGACATACTTGGTTTCCCTGGATTTGTTACTTGGAAAAATGAAACAGCTATTGTAAAAGGGCATTTGAATATGGCAGGCTAACATCAGGCACTAATGGCACAACTCGGATCTGAGCTCTTAGCTTTTTGGATCTGTGCTTTGCCAGCTGATAGCTGAACTGTTTTATTTTGGCAGGGCTGAGGAAGGGGACTACTGTCAAGGCAAGTCATACTTGCAGAGAGCCTTAGACAAACTGGCAGGATAGGGTTTTGGTGATCCATAGCTCCTCCACATACTCAAATTAATTTTGCTTTTTGCTCAATTCTGACATTAGCTGAGGTGAAGTCAATGACTGTTGGAAGAGTTTTTATTTTTCTATATGAAGTGTGTGCTTAAAGGGGGGTGGTAAAAAGTAGTGATTCTAACAGGGACTGAATACATCTGAGCCTACAATATTGAGGAAGTTGGTGCTTAAGATACTGCTCAGTTTCACGTGGTTTCTACAAAATGTTACTGTTTTTCCCACTTGTGTGTTTTTTAGATGCTTTCTCTTTAGACTCTTCCCCCTTTGACTGTTCCCCTTCTTTCCCCTGCCACACAAACCTTGTCAGAGTTTTCAAGCTTCACTTTAGGTGTAGTCTTCCATATTCCCTTCTCATAAACGAGGAAACGGAAGTTCTGCTGAAATATTCTAATTCTTCCTATCTTATTCTGTATTCCAGCTACTACTCCTTGGTTTGAGTCTTACAGAGAGTGTTTTCTTCAGTCCATGCCCGCATCAGATCATGAATTCTTAAACCACTATGTTGCATGTATCCTTTGAGTGCTGCAGACCTCTCCAGGGAAGGCTGTTACAGCTGCAGAATGGGATCATGGAGACTGGGAAATTTTGCAGTAACTTTTTTTTGTTGCCATTATGATTTGTATCTTTTTTTCAATATGTTTTACTATACTGACTGGCTCAGGGCTTTCTCTGTGGTTAGTGGTGCTTGGGTTTTGTCGTTGTTTGGCTTTTTAGACACATTCTTTTTAATGTGTCAAACTGAACTCTAAGCTAGTACCTGTAAGCTAAACTTCCTTGTCCTAAAATGCGTTCTGCTGTAGGTCTTTAGGTATCTGTTGACTGCCCCTTATGTACCACAGAGGATTGTGTGTTTGAGATGCACCTGCTGCTTCTTACAGCTTTTTCTAGCAGATGGAGGGGGGAGGTTGGAGAGGGTGTCATGGAGAACTGTTGAACTTTGGGGCTATTTTGAAAGAAAAGAAGTCTGGAAAGATGCCTAAATGATTTCACTTTTTTTTTTGTCTGCAGGCAAAGTAAAAATATGCAGCATTTCATGATGTAGCTGGTGTTTAGCATTACAATAATTATAATGCTGTAGGTTTCATAACACCTAATCTGTTCCTAACACTTTGCTGTACTTAATCATTTCCGTATGGTGAAACAGGTATGTTGTAGCACTTGTGGGGAATTAACTTGGCAAAATATTGATTCTGGCCTTTGACTCTTGAAGTTTAGTCACCTTTATAGTATAACTTGCTACTTTGATTTGGTGAATAGATGTAGCAGAGCAGAATGTTCCTTATTAATGAATATGCAGTTGCGTTGAGGAAAAATCTGACCACTGCATTTTACTCGGATGACGTTGCTGTGTTCATGAATACTGAGAGTTATTGTTACTTAGGTGATACCTTAAAGTCCCAACTCTCCTTGGAAGTTGAAAACCAAAGCATTCTGGGGGTGAATTTCAGTTGTTTCATATGCAAACATTTGTATCTAAAATCTTAAATGAGCTATTAGCTGTTATGATTGGCTTAAACTTGGATTCAGTGTCAAAACTGGAGTGAACTCCTGTTTCATTTCCTTACAGATGTTGGTTAACTGACCATTTAAATAGTGTGTTTTATCAAGACTAAGGCCAAATTCTAATTGTACATACCTTTGTGGTAGAGTGTTTTACAGGCTTAAACATTGTACTTATTTTATACAGTTCCTATTTTAGTATATGATTAATGGCTGTTCCTGGCTTCTTCTGGTAAATGTCCTTAACATGGATTCAGGTATGCTTGTAGTTTCTTCTAGTGAGCCAGATCCTGTGGAGCAATTTCTGAAGCTATCTCAAGAACAGCATCGAATTCAGCATAGTAGTGAATACTTATATCCCAAGTGGTTTATACCAAACACGCTCAAATACTACGTCTTGCTGCATGATGTGAGCGCAGGAGAAGAACAAAGGTGGGTCTTCTGCTTTCAGTGAACTTACAGATGAAGTCTTTGAAATGTTTGCATTTGTAAACTGTGGTGACATTAGACATGCCACAGGATCCATTAACTAGTATGCTGACCACTATCAAGGCAGATTTCCTTAAGCATTATTTTTAGATCTACTTCTGTTCATGTGAAACATAAAGAATCAGTAATAGCTTCTTGAGGTAGATGATTTCTTTGCTAGCTCACTGAACTGATTCTCCAAGATTCTCAGTGTCACTCTTGCATAAAGCACTGTTTCAAAGACAGGAAAATTTTCCTTTTAATCCCTATGGATAATAGTCTAAAATGATACGTTGCAATGCACACTTAGAATGGAATTGGTTTGATATCAAGACAGGGTAAATGTTGTTTTAATTTTTCAGAGCTGACTCCATTTATGAAGAGATGAAGCAGAGGTATGGAACTCAGGGATGCTATTTGCTGAAAATAAATTCTCGGACGTCTAACAGAGGAACAGATGAACAGATACCAGATCCTTGGAGTCAGTACCTTCAGAAAAACACTATCCAGAATCAGGTATTCCAGTATTCTAAGAAGAATTCATAAGGTGCATATGAAATCCCATTTTGCCTTAGTATTATCTATATGTTTCTACAGAATGGGCTAATAGGCAGTCAAGACACTTCTAACATAGCTATGACTTTTGTAAGGGCGTTAAGTCCTCTCTCAAAGAACTGTCCTCATTTAAATTGACAGTAAGGAGCTCTGAAATGCTAGACTATCAGAAACAGTCTGAAAGGAGCACTGAAATAACAGGCTTGTGCTTTATGCAGGAACAAGAGCAGGTAACCTGAGAAGTGTCCTATGAATAGTAACTTTCTGCCTTCATTTTGATTACTTTTCTTCACCCTTAAAATTCTGGGTTTTTTTTCTAGGTCTTCTGTACTTCAGTGAACAGTGTGGGTGTGTTATTTTGTGAGGGTATGTGTGGTTTTTCTGGTCTGTCCAGTCTGGTCTGTCATCTGCTATGATGGCAAACGATAGTGTGTTTTAGCTCAGACTCTGGAGCTCACTTTGCCATAAATGGCTGTATTTTTGGGTTCAGGGCCAATAGTATACCTTCTTGAATTTGCTTTTGACTGAGCTGCAGTTCTAACTGCATCTGAAAAAAAGTTTATTTGTGGAATCAATTCTTTACCAAATGTAATCAGCACTGGAAAGTCAAAGCATCTCATATCCTGCAAAGAGGACAAATAAGTAATGCTCCACTATAAACTAATTATCTTTTTCTCTTTTTTTCTGTCCCATGTCAACTTTCCAACATAGATAATTTTTTTTCATATGAGCTTGTTCAGCAGTTGCTTCCGGGAACATATTTGCACTTGTCTGAGAGTTGGAGTTGCTTGCCATAATTGACAGTGAAGCTATCTGAGCAAGCCAGAAGATGGTTGCTTCATTTGTTGAACATAACTTTCATCTTTACAGGACCTTAAAGCCTCACAAACTAGTTAAGAAAGGAATATGTAATAACAAACATGCTTTCTTAATTTAGTTAACTGTTATTAAATCAAACTACTACTGTTGACTGGTTTTTGTGTATGTACTCTAGTATCCTTAAAATTCTGACTTTTTCTTCCCCTTTCTTTTCCTGGCAGGATTGCTATGAAGATTGTCCTTATACTGTCATTTCAAACAAGAATGCTGATCACTTGATTTCGGATGGCTTAGATAGTGAGATTAAAGGTATTTTTATAACTTGTATCAAAATACTGATGTGACAGCATTTATGCAGCTGTCTCATGTCTTGGCAGCAATCACCTGAATGATTTGTTAGAAAATCATTACCTAGAATGCCCTCAATGTAACCTGGTGTCCACAGAGAAAAATGCTGTGGTGCTGATCTACAGGACTGGTGGTAATTAGTAGCTGTATCTTTAGTGAGATGGCTGTTGATGTATTGGGCTCATCTTGTGAAAGATTAAGCATATTGCCTGCAAACTCTGATAATAACAAGTAACATGGGATTAAATGATTAATTTTCATCACAGTAAGCGCTGGTTAGTGTGCTCTGATGTAGCTGGGAAGCTGAGGTTTGGGGTGTTTTGACCTTGGTTTTTGGTTGTAGATCTGTATATGGCAGAGTAGTGACTTAAAGTAAGCTGGCTGTAAAAACTTGCTGTGCAGTTAAGCTCGTGCATGGCAGAGGACAGTAAATGAAATTGAGTGCAAATTGATGCATGGCCTTTTTCTAAACTTTTTTTAGGCAGCTGTGTAGGATTCAGATGAGAAGCATCATCAAACAGGGAAGAAGTGGAGGTACCCAGCACTGTTTGTCCTGACTGAGCCCAGATCCTTCATACTTGACTTGAAAGGCACGAGGGGATGTAGTGTGTGTAGGAGAGCCTGCAGCTGCCTAAAAAAGCAGCTTTCTAGGGCCTTACAGCCCAGATGTAGTCTGAAAGCTGCTGTTTGAACTTTACATACCCAGCTTTACATTTCATGAGTGAAATCCATTAAGGATTTGCTTTTGTAGCTCAGCTTTGCTCAGTGCTAGCTAGGGCTGGGTAAAGAAAGCTGATTTTCTTACACAGAAAGAAAATAGTGAGACAACTATTTAAGTCTTAGAGCAAAATGCTGTCTTGATCTAGCTCAGATAGCTAGCTGGGTGCAACAGTGGTCAGCAGCCCTCTTGCTGAACTAAGAGGACTTTGGAGGAGGTTGTTTTACATCGTGATTGATCAAATGGGCATGGAAAATGAGTGTGGTGTTTGTTATGGTTTTTTAACCTTAAACATAAGAGTGAATGGATCCAATAGAGCCATTGTAGTAACTGCTGCATTTCCAATTTTTCATGAATATTTGACTTTGATTTTGATGTTTTTGTGGTTTTCCTTTGATGTTGGTTCTAGTCAGCATACTTGGGGTTTCTTTGTGCTGTAGTTCAGAAACAAAAATGTATTTTTAGTCATGTTGTGTAGTTGCTGAGATTCCCTGAGTTTTTTGAAGGATTTCAGAAATTCTAGAATACTGAGGTAGTGCTCTGCTGCTGTACTCAGCACTGATCTGCAGTGCAGAAGGATCAGTGAATAGCTTTGCTCACCAGGGTCCTGAGTAAGGAAGACTTAAAAGGTTTAAAAACCAAAATGTTTAAGTAACTTGATACTTACTGAGGGTTTTGTTTCAATCTTTCAATAGATGGCCTGTCAAATAACTTTAAGACTCACCCCCTTCAACTGGATCACCCCAGCGGCAGTTTGGATAGCACTGATTACACAAAGGCCACCACATCCTTGCAAGACTCAAAGAAATCAAATTGTGGAACACCTCACGGTGCCTGTTTAACGCTCACAGATCACGATCGGATTAGACAATTCATACAGGAATTCACCTTTAGGGGACTTTTGCCACATATAGAGAAGACAATTCGGCAACTTAATGATCAGGTCAGTTTACTCTTAAAAACCTGCTATACAGTAATAAGAACAGTTGGGGTATACCCCAATAAATCTAGTTATCCAAAACTGTTTTGAAATTAGTACTTCGTTCTGCATTTAATGATTCAATGATGGTATTGAAAATGAAGTAAATTTGAGATATAGCTGTTCCCATTTTTGCTACTTCTTGACAGGGGGACAAATGCATGGTTGCTCTAAGTCATACTATTCTGTTTTGATCTCAGCAGCTTTTGCAACTGAATGTTCTCTCAAACTAGGATTTTTTGAAAGTATGATAGTTAATATGCTATTAAGTTAGGGACATACATAGAAGTTCTTTCCATCTCAATAAGGTCCTTTCTTTTAGGAGTGTTCCACTTTCCTATGGTGGTAAACAGCTGGAGAGATGGATTGACTTACATTAGTCCAAATTACTATAGTTAGCATTAGACTTGGACCCAACATCAGTTTATCTGAACTCTGTACTGGGACTGAATTGTCCCTTCAGGTTATAGTTGTAAGTATGAGGTGTTTTGACACTCACATGCTGTAAGGAGCACTCCCAGGGTTGACTTCTGGGAGTTTGTACCTGCTGACCATGTTTACACTTGGAAAGTTTTATGAAGAAACACAGAAAAATGTGTGTACCTGAAGAACAGCAAACAGCTTTACCATTAGAAATGCAGTAATATATTCCTAGTCACAGTGAGAAAACCACGATGCTACAACTCTTGCAGTTATCTTTAAAAAGAGATGTAGTTTGTCTTGGATCTTGGCAATGATAAATCCCTGTGGAAGTTTCCTCATTAGTGGAAATTATCTAAAAGAATGAAGTTGTGTAACCTTGCTTGCAGGTATGACTAGTACCCTTGACACTTGGAACTGATGTGGTAATTCTTTAGGTGGGTGGTGATGGGGAGAATGTTCTCTCAAAGTATGTACTTAATCTAGATTTTTAGGTTGGACTAACAACAAGAATTAGATACTCTATTGGATTTCAAACAAATCAAATGTTTCTGTCGTTAGGATTGAGATGTCTGCAGGTAACAGCAATGATAGTGAACCTCAGCTGTGTGAAATGGAATAAATACACGAATTTCAGCTTCTCTCTCAATGTCTGATTCATTCTGAAGGATTGTGCTCTTGGTTACTTCATCATTTTTATTTCTGTTCTACGGAAAAAAAAACATAGGAAGCCTTAATAAAGCTTGGGGTTTTATATTAGTTGATCTTATACTAATATATCTCTTGCAATGTAGTGCTCTAATTTAGTGTCTTTTTGCAGTTGATATCCAGGAAAGGCCTGAGTCGATCACTGTTTTCTGCTACTAAAAAATGGTTTAGCGGCAGCAAGGTTCCAGAGAAAAGTATTAATGAACTGAAGAATACTTCAGGTTTGCTGTAAGTAACTTCAGTCCTTACCTTTAAATCTGAACTGGAGATGTACCTGTGTTTGTTTGGTGTTCTGCAAAGTGAACTAAATCAGCAATATTATAAAAGACTTGAATTGGAGAAATCATGAAAAGTGCTGTTGCTAAATGTGTACAATAAAGGAGTAGCGGAGCTTAAAGAAAAAGAGCATAAAAGAAACTTCAGAGTCATCTTCCCGCTGTATTTTCTGTGAAGCTCTGTTACAAAGAATGTACTTCAAGAGCAGTAGTGATACAAAGCAGCTGTGGTCTGCCATAAGGGATTTTTTAAATTAGTACAAGCATTTTCTTATTTAAGCCAAAGTCCATGTATAGGTGCTATTGTTTATGTAACTAGGTAACTTACTGCAGTTGAGTATAAGTATATTGCATTTGAAAGTGTTTGAGCTGAATTGGGGGGAATTTCATACTTTTTGCACTGCTGTTTTACATTAAAACCACATTTTAAATTTTACCAGAATATTAATTTTGTATGCTTTCTAATTTCCTCCTGTGAGTGGGGAAGTTGAGTCATGGGAGGCACTGTCTTCAACTGTCTTAACCACAGAAGTTTCATATAGTTCTTGGGCATTACCTTGCCATAGTTAATGTTCCTGACACTTACATACAGCTTTAAATTCATATGTGGTGCCTCTTTGGTTTTGTAATCAAAATGTCCTTAACTTCAGCTTTCTGTATTTAACTCGTAAACATGGTTTGCTTCCTACAAAGCCTGACTAGCAATGTGTTTGAAAATGTATTTGGTCTTCACTGAAGTGATTCATATGCACTTGACTAACCCAGAGCTAGCCTGATGCTTGCAGTGGACAGGAACTTGCCCAGTGTTTGGTATAAGGCAGAGTTTTTTAGTGGGCTTTTTTCCTTTCAAGAGAAATAGAGAAATAACTAGAGCAAGGTGAACAGTCCAAGTCTTATATTTTTCCTTGTCATGCAGCTCTGTTTAGCTCTAGCTTTGTTAATTTTACTGAGCAGTTTCACCCATGGCTGCATGCTTTCCTTGGTTATTTCTTGGCTAAGAGGAATGCTTGCTTTGGATGTTAGTGGAACAGTGACTTTGGTTAATCAGAAAGTAGGGTGTGGAACCAAGTTATATGTGGTAGAAAGGAAGCAACTTCACTTTTCTTAGGTGTTTTTCAGGTAAGGCAGAAGAAATGCAGCTTTTATTCCTACTTTGTGAAATTAAGGTGTGAGGGGGTGACTTCACAGAGCATGTCTTGCTCTATTTATTTAAATTATGACTTTGAATTTAAATATTTGTATTTATAGGTATCCACCAGAAGCACCAGAGCTTCAAATCCGGAAAATGGCAGACTTGTGCTTTTTGGTGCAACACTATGAACTTGCATATAGCTGTTACCATACAGCAAAGAAAGACTTCTTAAATGATCAGGCAATGCTTTATGCAGCTGGAGCACTGGTTGGTACTTCACAAAGCAAACATTCTGTGACCTTTTCCTAATAATCTCTATTTGTCATAAGGTAACAAAATGCAGCCTCTTCTCTCCACCTCCAAATTTGTAAGGATCTTTCCAAATTTGCCGTGTATCTTTAGCAACTCGTTCTCAAATCTACTGGCTGTTGTGTTATGAAGGGCATAAAGGTGTGACTAAACATGTAAGTGTTACTTGTTAAAATATGAAATATGAAAAGGAGAATACCTGGAAGGCAACCTCCGGCAGAATGGATATTGAGACTTGTAGTCTAACTCAGGTGTGAAATCATTTTATAAGATCTCTTTTAGACTTTGGCAAAATGCTTATTTACAAGGAAGCCAAGACTATGTCACTGTAAATATGATATTGTACCTTTTCTTTTTATTAAGACTTAAGGGATATAGTTTGAGTGTCTCTGCTGAATGTCAGTGTAAATGCATTCATTCATTAATTTATTTTGAAATTGAAGGTACATGTGACTAAAATAACTTTAATAAGATAAATGGGAACGCTGGTGAAAAATAAAAAGCTTGTTTTATCAATTTTTAGAAGCTATGTTTTGTAGACTTCAGTCTGGTTAACTTGGTAAAATTTGCAACTTTATAGAGCTATGGAAGAACTTTTGTACGCTGTCCTGTGATGGTGTAAGACCTTTGCATGACTGTGTATTTTTGCAGTACAGACAGTTGCTCTGAATTTGGATAATCTATCCAAAAAGTAAAAAAAAGCTATCTTAACTTCTTAATGAATTGTTTATAGATGTCTTAATTATGAATTTTTGCAAGCTACAAGTCTTTACTGCAGAAAACACTTCACTATCCCACCTTTAAGGAAAGTAGTAACCTTTTGGAGTGCATGTTTACTAGAGTTTCCTTGGAAGCTGAGAGTGAAACCTCATTTAACCAAAACTCCAAAAGCAGTCTTCATCTTAAAATAGATGGTAGTGCTACTCTATCAGAAAGGCTGTCCCTGCGATAGGAAACTGTCAGCCCTGCTGCGCAATCTCAGGGGTACCATCAGCTGAAGAGACTTCTGTTGGTATGCCTAACTCTTGCTGCTGTCTTGATAATTACAAAGCTGTAAATAGGCTATTGGATTACACTTTTTATCACTTAAAGTATGTTGGGTAGCCTTTTATATGCCAGTAACTGATTAGATGAAGATCTCAACTAGTGGCTGTTGAAATGTGTTCCTTAGTGTTCTGAGGTTTACAGTTTGTTGGGGGAAAAACCCAGCAGTGACGGTTCTGAATTTCTCCTGTAGGAAATGGCAGCAGTGTCAGCTTTTCTTCAGCCTGGAGCTCCCAGACCGTATCCTGCTCATTACATGGAAACAGCAATTCAGACCTATCGAGATATCTGCAAGTATGTTCTTTAGTTTGTACTGATCTGAAGAAAGCTGAAAGACCTTGTAGCTTAACTTTGTTCACCTGCATGGTGATAGTGCCAGGTGACTGAAAGAGCACAGAATTAAGGTAACATTTTAAAGAGTAAGATCTGTTAGTTTATCTAAGGTAGCATGGGAAGGGATCTATGCCATTCTTAAGGGTGGTAGTGTGATGGCTGTAGGGCTGGCTTCTGTGAAAAGACAGCAGGAGCTGCTCTTGTTTTGGGCAGAGACAGTTTTCACCTGGCTCTAGTATGGACCTGCTGCTTCCCAAAGCGGAGTTTGGCAGCAGTGCTGGTGGTGCCTCTGTGATAACGTACTTACAAAAGGGTAAAAATCTCTGTGCAGCAGCTGGGAGAGGAGTGAGAAAATGCAACAGCCCTGCAGACACTAAGATCAGTGAGGAAGGAGGGGGAGGAGGTGCTTTCTTGTGGAGAAGACACTGGTGAAGCAGGTTCTCCCCGTTCAGTCCATGGAGAACCACAGTAGAGCAGGGATCCATGCTGCAGCTGATGGAGGACTCAATGCCAGAGCAGGTGAATGTGCCCTGAAGGAAGCTGTAGCCTGTGGAGACCTTACACCAGAGCAGGTTCTGCAGGAGCTGTGACCTGTGGGGACCCCCCATAGGAACAGTCTGTTCTTGAAGGGCTGTACCCCATGGAGAGGACCCACGCTGGAGCAATTCCTGAAGAACTGTACCTGTGGGAGTGATGGTGGACAAGAGTGTGAGGATGCAGGAGGGGCAGAGATGAAACACTGCAACTCCATTTCCCTCTCCACCTCCCCTGCTTGGTGGTGAGGAGGAGGTGGAAGAGTTGGGAGCGAAGTTGAGCCTAGGAAGAAGTCTTAGTCTGGTTTTTATTTACCACTATCCTATTCTGTTATTAATTGGCACTAAATTAACTTAATCTTTCCTAAATGACATTTGTTTTGCTGATGACTGTAATTAGCGAGTGGTCTCCAGTGGTCTTTTTGTCCTTAACTCTTTTTAATCTCATTTTCTCCCTTCTGTCTTGCTGATGAGGGGATGTGGTAGAGGAGCTTGGTGGGTACCTGGTGCCAACTGAGCACAACTTGTTCCTGGCTGTTGGATTTCTCATTTATCAGATCATGTCGTTAGTTGGATCTTTTTACTCTGTTTTAATAAATAGGATCCTGTCCTCAAAAATGCTCATTCATCTTGAGTTTTGAAAAGCTGCTGTTACTGTAGGACGCTTAACATGTCCATCTCCGTGCGGCTGTTTCGCGGGAGATGAACTCCTGTGTTTTACTTTAAGATAAACATCAGTCTGCCATATGGAGAAAAATTGTCAGATTTGAGGTGAGAAGTTTTTCCATGGTTTATTTTGATAAATATTTATTAATACATGTATGTTTTTTGCTTTAGGAACATGGTTCTGGCTGAACGCTGCGTGCTGCTTAGTGCGGAAATCTTAAAAAGTCAAAGCAAATATTCGGAGGCAGCGGCTCTTCTGATTCGCTTAACCAGTGAGGTAAAACACTCAGTAGCTTTTCCCACTCTTGCCCTCCCCCGTTTGTTTACTTACCCAAGAACTTCTAGGTTCTAATCGTTGTTCTATGATGTTTTCTAGCCAAAGGCAGCAAATGAGCTGGTTTAAAGCAGAAAGTGGAGAAAAATTGTTTACAGTACCACGGAAGAAACTTGTTACTCTTTTTCTTTCTACTCAAGTGACTTCCTTGACTTCTTTCAATGTGCCAAATATGAATTTATTATCCTTGGCTTTATAACTGATATTCTGTGACGTTTGAGATCTTGTATGGCATGCTTTCAGTTTAAGAAATCCTGGGTTAAAAGTATTAGCTTGCCAGAGCCTCTTGGATACTACCCCACATATAATCACAAGTTCTCTAGTTGAAGTAACTAAGGCATTACTGTAGCTCAGCTGTTAGGAATCATTAGAATCTGACTGTGTGAGTGAAAGCTAGCCTGAAACTTCTCTAATATTAATTGGTGAAAATTAAGCATGGAATTGGCTTCTAACAGCCCAGAAAGCGTCTTGCTTGAAAAGGAGTGGAACAAATGTAGTACCAGCAGTAGTGCAGCATCTTTGATGTATCTGGGAGGGCAATCTAACTGGCAGTTAGTTCTGGCTTTGTGGCCAGCTGCACCGAATGGGATGCTTCTGAGACTTTTGCTGGGACAGATTAAGCATGAAATAAATTTGCTTAGTTCTGGAAGTTTCTCTCTCGAATGTCTTCGTAGCTTCATTTCCTTGCCCTTTTAACTTAAGCTTGCTACCAAAATTTTTGTGAGCAGTGTAAGTTTTTTTAAGCAAGAAATTTAAATACTTCTGGTGCCGCACAATCACTTTACAACTTAAAATTATCCGTAATAAGCTTGTGGTGCCTTTTGGCAGTTGCAAGGAGGATCTTCACTGGATATTATGTAGGACTCTTAGAGTATATTTCATTCCAGACACATACTTGGCCATCGCTGATGGCATGGGGTTCACTTCTGTTAAAATCAAGTAGATTCTGTTCTGGTTGGTTGAAGTAATATAGCTGTGTCTTGGCATGAGAAGGGGGTAGTAATAACAAATTGGATGTTATTAAGAAATCATCCTTGTTTCTGTGATAGAAATTCACTAAGTTGCATTGCTCCCTCTTTTTTCCTTCATCATTTTTTGTTTCTAGCCTTAATATCTGCAGGGGGAGGGAGGGGAAAAAGTAGCAGAACGCTTCAGAGATAGTGGTAGGTGTGAGAAACAACAGCCTGAGTAACTGAAAAAGCAGAAAAGTGTCTTTCATTCATACTGGAATAGGTTGGTATATAAATCTCTCCACTGGAAAAAAATACCAGTGTGTTTGGTATTGAACACTATATGTGTAACAAAGTGTAAAATAGTTCTAGTTTTATTTGCTTTCGTATGCATACATACCATGTTTGCATATAAAAGATCAACTTCACAGCACAGTTACAGCTTCTTGTCCCTGTTAAAGATCAGAGTGGCCTTGTTTTAATGCCATGTCTGTATTTAACTTTGAGGCTAATTCTTTTTACGTTAACTAGGATTCAGATCTTCGCAGCGCACTTCTGTTGGAGCAGGCAGCCCATTGCTTCATAAACATGAAAAGTCCCATGGTCCGAAAGTTTGCGTTTCACATGATACTGGCTGGCCATAGGTTTAGTAAAGCAGGCCAGGTAAGTGTTATCTCTCTGCATTTGATACTTACTTCTGAGAAGCGTGTTAAATGTGTCATTAGTCTGGGAAAAGCTGCTCGGTTTCTGATGTTTTGTGTTTGTCAAATGTATTCAGCTGTGTGATCTTCTGAAAATGAATTCTGCCTTGATCAGTTTAGTCTTTTACTTTTATTTGCAGTAATGCTGGAGATCACTGGCTTGAAACTCAAGTGATGTGTGTTTTCATTCCTGGGTCTCAATTTTATACACAGGGAAATACAAGGCTTTTTATTTGGGTAAAGGAGTATTTTTAGTCTTGAGAGTGAATTAGGGAATTGTTAAATTCTTAATTTAGTAGAATAATAGCAAAATTTAGATATATTTTTTCCCGGTGCCTTATTAACCACGTGCCTTTTAGTGGAGGTGCAAGTGTGTGGACAGTTACTAGAAGACAAACTAAAGCATCTCTTTATGATTGCTTAGACTTAAGGAGCAATTAAAACAATGCAAATCCTGTTGGGTTTACTTCCATTTACATTCCTGTGCAGGCAACTCTTAACTGGGAAATAAAGTTAGTTGGACATACCTGCTGAGGTTAGCCACGGGAGTTCAGTTATGTGGCTGTCCTTGAATACAGGCAATTTCAGTTTACTGATAAGCTGCAAACCTGATCAAAATGTGTTTGTATTGCAAGTGGGTAATACAGGAGAAACTGGGCATCAGGATTCTGTTTCAGACAAAGACCTGTGGTCTTGAACAGGGGGTGTTCTTCCACCCAGTCCAGTTTTGATCAGCCTGCTAAGGACCAAAGAAAGTATTGTTGTATTCTTGGCTTCTGTATTTGAAATCACAGATACAAAGAATAGGAGTATTTTTGTCTCTTCCTTGGTTTTCTTCATGCAGTAGTTACCTGTCTATTGTTATGACAACACAGTACTGACAGGGATCGATGACAAGAGGGCTGGGGTTTTTTTTCCTCACTCCTTTTCCTGGAAAAGTGCATGCATTTGTGAAGCTTTGACTTTGTCTTTATGTAACATCTTTCTCGTTTTATGTCTAATTCTGGTTTCCAAGGAATGCTTTTTCAGTGTTACAATAAATGTAGGTGGGATTTTTTTCCCCATATCCTTAGAGGCAGCAAACTATTAAAAGCTACTGAGGAGAAGTCAGCCAGGCTGCTCAGCTGCATACTCTAATGCTATACTTTAAAATGTCAGCAGTATCTAGTGAGGAGGATTTACTGCCCCTACTCCACTGTCATCACCATACCAATCTGAACATATCTTTAGATTTTCCCTGTTACTGCTGTGAATAAGGGAATGCTGTTCCCTTTTTTAAAAGCTGAGACTTGCCCGTACAGTGAGTGCCTATGTTCAGTACATGGACTTGGGATTGACTGCCCAGGTCCTGATGTATGTACAGGGAAGAAACTGTGGAGCTGATTGGGAACAGAACATCCGTCTCCCAGTGGCTGATGCATTTTGTCCTGTGGTACTGTTTTATTGACTTCCTTGATATGGATTTTTACCTAAGTGTGTCTACAGAACAAGAATTAACCTGAAGTGTCACACTGCAAGTTCAGTCACAGAAGTGAAATAAAATGTGTTAAATCTGTCTTATGTCCTGAGGCTTGACAGCAGAGCTCTGTAGATTTAATCAGTCCTAAAGCAACACAGAATGCTACTTTAAAAGTATTCTCCCTTTGTTACTTGTGCTTTTAACTTACTGCCTGTTACACTAGTCTTGAAAACATGAACTTCTTGGGCAGACTAGGCTCTGTATTGGAGGAACTAATGTTTCTGTGCTTAGATGAATGTTGACCAGATGCTACAAGGTATAGTTCTGCAAACATTACTCTTAGCATAGTGGAGAGGGGGTGGTAAAATCTTCAGTAACTTTTCTGACTTGCTAATGTATCGATTACCTATAACATTACAGTTACTTCCTAATATTATAATTACAATGAGTGGTTAACTAGATTGAGAAATTAATTTGTTTGGTTTTTTCTTGCAGAAAAAACATGCCTTACGTTGCTACTGTCAAGCCATGCAGGTTTACAAAGGGAAAGGCTGGTCTCTTGCAGAAGACCATATTAACTTCACTATTGGTCGCCAGTCCTTTACGCTTCGTCAGCTTGACAATGCTGTGTCTGCCTTCAGGCATATCCTGATCAATGACAGTAAACAACCTCCAGCTCAGCAAGGAGCTTTTTTAAGAGAATATCTCTATGTTTATAAGGTAAATGACTTTTCATTGTCTGTATTCCTTGAGTAATCAGAAATTTCATTGCCAGAAATAATGAAATTATTAATTTCAGCTTAAATACTACCTGTTCAAATATTGAGTACTTATAATTTGGCTTCCTTATTCAGTCAGTGTGGACATCATGTATTTGCATAATGGCATGACACTTTGTTTTCCTCTTTTGCTCCAGAATGTAACCCAGCTGTCACCTGAGGGTCCCTTACCGCAGCTTCCTCTACCATATATTAACAGCTCAGCAACCCGTGTTTTCTTTGGGCATGATCGAAGGCCAGCAGAAGGTTAGCAAACTTTATGTAAAAACATTGAAGTCCCTTATTTATGGAATCAAAATATATGCAAGAGTTGGTGTCATTTAAAAAAACCCAAACTCTTACCATGATATAAAATTAATGTGAGAAGGTAACTTCTTAAATAAGATTTCAAGAGAAAAGCTTAATCTTAGTATCTGCTCACTAGATGCATCTGGATTTCCTGTGTAAATAAATCTGCATATGTGGTTGTGTGTGTGGAATTCTAATGGTTTTTTCATAGTTGGAAAGCTTCAGTGCAAGTCTGTAGCACTTGTTGAAAGGGATTTTTAAAGCTTTAGCAAATGTTAGACACTAGTGCCAATGCTAGAAATTAGCTTTGCAGTTAACTGTTTCTTGGACAAAATGCTTGAAGTGCTGTGATTCCTGAATGTAAAGTAAGCTGTGTGGAATCTCTTATATAAAGGAGGGTTATATTGTGAGGCTGTAGCCTGTCATAAAGTCAAAATAATCTGTAAGCTGAGCATGCCACATAGCTTGCTAAAATCTTGGAATTCTGCAATTTGCAAATACAAGTGTACTCAAATTATCTGCAGTATTGTCTTCCATGTGTGTATTTCAAAATGCCATGCAATTTACTGACTGAAATCAATTGTAAAAGGGACAGTGACTGAGAAGTTAAAATATTTTAACACCACTTACCCATTGCCAGCACAATGCTCTGTTGCGTGCTACTGTTCTTGTCTTCTAAGACTGCCTTGCTCATGCTAGGTGAAAAGCAGGCGGCTACGCACGTAAGTCTGGATCAGGAGTATGACTCAGAATCATCGCAACAGTGGAAGGAACTCGAGGAGCAGGTTGTCTCTGTGACAAATAAAGGAATAATCCCTTCAAACTTTCAGCCAACGCAGTTCTGTTTAAATCGCTACTCGGATAACTCCAGATTTCCACTTGCTGTAATAGAAGGTAAAGTTAAGATTTAAACACTTCAGAACTAGATAGATTTGTTCACTATTTCATGTGTTGTTGTAAATTTAAACCAACGTTCCTGTGCAAGCTGTTTGCACAAGAATATTTGAGTTAGGTGAACCTTCAAACTGTGGTGGGGATAGCCCGTTGTCATTATTTTCTTATTCTTTTTTAATACATGCTTGTTTCACAGAACCAATAACTGTAGAAGTGTCCTTCCGAAATCCTCTGAAAGTTCCACTTCTTTTGACTGACCTTTCATTGCTGTGGAAGTTTCACCCTAAAGACTTCAATGCAAAGCATGATGGAGAAACAAAAGAGCTGGTAAGGAAAACTTCATCCTTTTTCACCCCAAACCAAACAGCTACATTTATGCAGTATTAACCTGAAAGTCTTCAGAATTCTGTAGTCTGAAAGGAGCTGGTTTAAGTACATGGGGGGGAAGTAGCTACTGAATTTCTTTATGCATTGTTTAGATTTTCCTAGATCCATGGGGCACAAAGCAGCTGAGTTAACAAATGTACTGTAATGAGCACTGAAAAGCAAAATATTTCCAATGCTTCATTGTATGTGTAGTATGTCTGTTCTGAGCCACGCTAGCCTTGAGAAGCAGAAATGACTTGCAGTGCTAATAGATATATTATCAAATACCTTTTTCTTACTTAAGCTACTGGAGGTTCTGTACATCATGAAATATATGCTCTGAAAAACTGTGCTGGTATCACATAAGAACATCTTGGTATCTCAATTAGAAGAAAAAATATATTTCATTACACTCAATATTTTGAATACTTCAGATGAACTGCTTACTGCTGTTTCCTTTAACACTTCAACTAATACTGCCAAAACTTCTCCATGAAGGATCGTTCTCACATTCATGTTTTTAAGGTTTTGCTATGTTCTAATCCTGAATATTACAGTAAATTCTTTAATAACTTGGTTTCCTGGCCAAAAGTTTTTGGAACAGAGTGATCTCTAAAGGTGGTATAAGTGTTTGCCAGAGTTCTAGACGTGATTTCACATAACTAAGTCTCAAGGATTACCATACGCATTCCCTTCTGTTCTGATCAGAACTGCTGCTTTAATACTATGATAAATACTTCTGTGAGTATCAGTGGAATTGATTGTGAAGGGTTCCAATTTATAGTGATAAATCTTATATTTCTCTCTGAAGTAAATGTTTACTGAGTGCTCTAGCTGCTGCTTTCATCCAGAAAGCCTTAGAAGCTGGGCATACAGCACCTGCTCCTGTCTGCAGCTTGGAATTTATGTGCTTTTCTTTTTCCTTGAAACCTTTAGGAAAGGTGTGGGAAGTAAAATTTATGGCATATTTTCTGCCTAGGAGTAACAGTAGCTGAAAAGCTGTTTTTTCTTTCCAGGGAATGTGTGACGATGATATGATAGGAACTGAAGCAATAGCAGAATTTTTAATTAACAGTGAGGAGACAAAAGTGGTAAGTACTGTTTTTAAAAATACTTTTTTCAATGTTGAACTTTAGGGTGGAGTTCAGGCTTGTTATGATCTGAACTTAATGCTAAACTTTACAGAAGGCATTCTTGATACATGAAGTACTGGAATTTCCGAATCTCATCAGTGTGTATAAATATCCAAGGGGAGGATGTGACAGGACAAGAGGCAGGGAGCACAAACTGAAACACAGGAGGCTCCATCTCCACATCAGGAAACTATTTATTTATTTATTTATTTACTGGTATGCTGACTGGGTAGAGGCTGCCCAGAGAGATTGTGGAGTCTCCATCCTTGGAGATATTAAAAGCCACTGGGACATGGTCCTGTGCAGCTGGCTCAAAGTGGCCCTACTTGAGCAGGCAAGTCGGACAAGATGACCTCCAAAGGTTCTTTCCAACTTCAACCATTTTGTGATTCTGCCTCTGTTAGAGTTCTTTTTTCATTACGATTTAGGATTCTTTCCTAATGTAATGAGCGTCTCTCAGCTGTGGACTGGTTTGGTAAATTCTGTGTATGAGATTTTGAATCCAGTAAATGACCTGTAGTTATTGTAAGCAGTTAAATCTGACATGACTATAAAGTAAATGTGGCTGTGAGTATATTCATCAATTGAACATTCAAATGTAATAATACTTTTCTTTCTAGTAGCAACAACAACAAAAATTTAACGTATCTCCACAGGCAAGACTAAAGCTCTTTCCCCATCAAACAGGGGAGCTACATATTCTGGGAGTCGTTTATAATCTGGGCACTGTTCAGGGTGCTGTGACATTAGATGGGATAGATCCTTCTATTGGATTACAGACAGGTAAGTGTATTACTCCCTTAAACTGTGTGTGTCTGGAAGGGGGAGATGTGGCTTCTGCAGAGCAGAACTAAAGTTTAGTGTTTAATGTTTGACTATTAGAATGCAAGGCCTTCCTTCAGGTAAGGATGTACAAACAAGGGAAACAACTGGAACAGGCAGAGGATGAATTGGCACCCATGGAATCCCATGAGACGGGATGTAACCTCTGCCAAACCCATATCTATTGTTTTAAAACAATATCTATTCTTTTAAATCTGGAAATTCTGAAACCATTAAAAAAACCCAAATTAAATATTCTATCTGTGCCATATTGATCTATAACAATTTCCATTGACTCTTTTGCCATTCCTTTTTCTTCTGAGTCTTTTAGAGTTGCTAGCTTTCAACTTTTTTCTAAACGTTGCACTGAAGTTCATTGTATAGGTTCCCACATTTAAATTTCACTGGTATGACTTTTTTGTTTAGCATTTTACCTTTATTTTGCTTCTTTCATGTATACTGACATATAAATGGCTTATTAACTGCATACTAATTGCATGTTGATCTGTTTTGTTGAGTCATTCATCTGAAACTGGGAAAAGGTAGTTGTTTGAGGCAGTGGGGATTAAAGCACATGTTTGAAAGTGTCTGAAAGAAATAATGAAGCTTGCTTAGCTGTCTACAAACTGGAAACCTTTGGAGTAAATGCGCTGAGAGCGATGGCCTGTCTTCGAAGGAAACAAAAGTATTTTAGGTGACTTTTCTAACTTGGCAGAAATTGGGACAGGAAATAAATGTCACCTTTATGTGCTGCACACTGTGCCCCCTCAGCTCCTGCCCTCCTTGTAGTCAGATGACGAAAGGGCAGCCCAAGTCCACACCAGGGGATAACTGGCTGGCTGAACTCACAGCAATCTCTCGTGTGACGCTGAGCTCTGAATAGTTCTTTGTCAGTGCTGGAGCTTAATTGTTGAGGGCTACATGTGCCCAATAACAGAACAATCAAAGTGATTTTTGAGATTTGGTAGGGAGCTTTGGATCACTTCTCAGTAAAATGTTAGGAATTGATTAAAAAAAAAAAACCCAAAACAAACAACTTCTTAAAAATCATTTCAGGGAAGTTTGTCTCCAATGGGTTATCTGTGCGAGGACGACAAGATTTGGAAATCCAAGGGCCTCGACTTAACAACACAAAAGAGGAAAAAACATCTATTAAATATGGACCTGATCGACGTCTGGATCCCATCATTACAGAAGAAATGCCTTTGTTGGAGGTATGTAGTTACTTTCTATTGGTAGTTTTGGGTAAATAGCTGAACCTGGAACTCATAAACGTAATTCTAACAATGAAGTCTTAGACTTCGTTAATACTTAAATCTTTTCAGTTAATTTCTGATTTGTCAGTTCCAGACTTGTGGAGTTTGGTGGGTTTTTTTCCCCAGCTGAAATTTGAAGTCTCCAAACTAGTATAATTCTGAAATTGTTATTTCCCTTTTAGAATTGTGGTTGGCAACAGCTTTTGTAGCCAAATTTCAAGGCAGAGGGGGGACAAGCAAAGAAGCTATTTTCTGTTTGCTGGCTACTCATCTTTAATAGTTTAATAGTTCAAAAACACAGTGGTTTTCCTTACTGAGGTTATTAAAATGGTCTAACTGGTTAATGACAGCATTACAGAACAGAATAGCTCCCCTGGAAGGGGCCTGCAGTGATCACTGCCCAGTTCAGGGCTGACCAGAAGTTAAAGCATGTTGTTAAGGGTGTTGTGCAAATGTCTCATAAATGCTGACAGCCTTGGGGCATCGACCACCTCTCTAGGAAGCCTGTTTCTGGGTTTCACCACCTGCTTGTTGAGAGGCTTCCTAATGTCCAGTCTGAACCTCTCCTGGTGCAGCTTTGAGATATTCCCATGGATCCTATCACTGGATACTGGGGGACAAGCTCAGCGTCTTCACTTCCCTTCCTCAGGAAGTTGTGGAGAGCAATAGTTGCAGTATGTTGTGTGTGAAAACAATACCGATTTGTAAATTGGCTCAGTGTTCAGATTCTTCTTTTCTCTCCCATGCAGGTGTTCTTTATAAATTTTCCTACAGGGCTTCTCTGTGGAGAAATCAGAAAAGCATACGTCGAATTTGTGAACGTAAGCAAGTGTCCTCTGACCGCGCTGAAGGTTGTGTCCAAGCATCCCGAGTTTTTCACCTTTGGTGGAAACACCGCTGCCCTGACGCCGCTGAGCCCTTCGGCTTCTGAAAACTGCAGTGCTTACAAGACTGTCGTGACGGATCCTACCTCTGTGCGCACAGCGCTGCTGTCTTCAGCTTCTTCGGTAGACTTTGGGGTGGGCACGGGACGTCAGCCCCAAGTAATACCTGTCCCGCTTCCCGATGCCGTTCTCCTTCCTGGGGCTTCAGTGCAGCTGCCCATGTGGTTGCGGGGACCAGATGAAGAAGGTGTTCATGAAATTAACTTTTTGTTTTACTACGAAAGTGTTAAAAAACGCTCAAAAATGTGGTAAGTCTTTATCTACTCTTTTCTGTCATACTTATTAGGCACATTGTAAGTATAAATGTAAATCTTACGGGATTGCTGCAATGATGTAGAAGTGGCCAGTTATCTGCTCTTCTAAGCAATAATTTTTATGGTTTATTTACTCAAAAATTGCATTTTCAAAAGCATGTGGTGGAATTATGTTGCTCAGTTGATATCACTGTGCCAGTATCTGCCTGTTTTCTTCCACTGTGACTGTTCTCTTACATCTGAAATGTTTCTGATGTATTTTTTGTCATGGTAACACATGAATCTTTTTCTCCAGTATTTCAAACTGGCTGAGAGACTGAATGTTTGAACAGGAGCTACCTGTGCAGCATGATTGTTAAAGCTAAAAAGAAAGATGTGTCTCTAGTGACTAAAAAGAATCAATTAGATATCTAATAGCCTTAATATTGAAAACAAACATAAAAGCTGAATTTCTTGATAAAAGGTTCTGGACAGCAGTCCTTGTTATTCAGAAATGTTTTCTGGTTTATTTTTCCCCCTCTTTCCTAGTCATAGAGTATTAAGGCACACTGCAGTTATTTGTACCAGCCGGTCTCTGCACATTCGAGCTACTGTCTGCAGAAGTAATGCAGTTGAAGATGAAGAAGGCAGAGGGGACAATATGTTGGTGTTTGTGGATGTAGAAAATATCAATACTGTAAGTTCTTTTTAAAGATAATACTGTTCTAGAGCTCAGCAGGTGTGTAAATGTCACTAGATTCAAGGCTTAAGTAAAAGGAGTTTTGGGTTGGTTTTTTTAACAATTACTTTGCAAACACCAAGTAAACCTTGCCTATTTAATCCAGTTACTGTTGGCAAGAGGGTACTAATGTTGTTGTATCTCAAGTCTCTGGAATTCTGCTCTAACTATCTCGATCCTGAGCAAATTGCAGTACTGTAGATTGGAGTTGTCTTTTTCTTTTTTAACTTTTTCTTTTTTTTTTTTAAAGGAAGGTTTGTTCCAAATTCATGAATGTTTTTTATGAACTTTCAAGATTAGCTGTGGATGAGACAACCTCTGCTCCCCACAACCTTTCAGTGAGCAGTGGTACAATTAGTGGTAACGTGAAATCAAAATTTAAGCTCCAATTTGAAGGAGGCCTCTGTGTTTACATTTATTACCAAACTCTAAAGGACGTTTCTGCAAAGATAATCCAAATACAGATATGTCTGTTGTGGTCTGTTGACCTAGCAGAGCAGATGAAAATATTTCAGTTTTTCATAGCACATTAATTTAAATTTACTCATTCTTTTGGTAAAGCTGCTCCCATTTTGTCAACCACAAAGCAAGGTAATCGACTCCTCTGTTAACTCCTAAACACTTTTAGCTGGCAGTGGAATTCCTGAGCTGATTTGTCATTGTTTTCAAGATGTATACACTCTTGTTTATTCTTCAGCTATTCAAGTGAATATTGTCCACTCCTGTGAGAGGAAGGAAGGTTTTATAAAGTACTTACCAAGTTAACATATAACATTGTGTAAGGCTTAATTTTCCACTACCACCTCACTCTTTATAAGAAAGGAAACCAACCTCAAAAGCTACTTTTCATTGTGTACTTATTTTAAATTTCTTGAATTCCTGGGGTTTATGACCTATCCATGTTCCTGGAGGTATCTTTAAGTGACCTTGTGGGCTGTGTTCTGCATTGGAGGTAAAAGTCTAGGTTTTATTATAGTTCTCTTACCCCCAAGCTAGTATTTTATTTTTCTGTGGGATCTTTGTTTCCTCTTTGTGTGGCTTTTTCTACTGGAATTGGAAATTGCTGTGAGCTGAGACTCTTTTATGTTGCATTGAGTCTTAAATCTCTTTGTCTCTCCTTAGTACTGTATTATGGATGGTGTGAATGAGTTAATTTAAGGTTCCTATAGTGCCACCTTGCAGCGAACACTTACTGTGCCATGTAGAACATCCCAACTGACACATTTGTATTTTTTTTTTCTTAGAGTGAAACTGGTGTTAAAGAATTCCATATAGTGCAGGTTTCAAGTAATAGCAAGCACTGGAAGCTTCAAAAATCTGTTAAGATCTCTGAAGACAAAGGTGTGTATCTTTATCACCAAAAAGAGGGCAAGTTAACTTCTCCCTGACAAGAGCAGTTAAAAGAATCTTACCAGGAGTAGAATTGGCTTTCAGAGTAATTAACTTACAAACATTTTCTGTCCCTTTCAAACATACTGCAGTCCTTTGTTTGTCTATGTTTCAAGAGAAGTATATTGACATAAGTTTCAGACTTCATTAATTTTAAAAATGGGCTTAACTGGGAGGTAAATTATTTCTGTGATGTAGAGAAATCTGTGTCTGGGTTGGCTGGTAACTTGCCTCACAAGAAATATGTTTCAGTATTCCTTTACTTCTAATTTTTTTATCAGTGTGACACTTGTCAAATAGTCTGTTCAGTTATTAGAAACACACCAGAGTTGCCTGTGCTGTATCCTGCCTTAGCTATTACAAGCTGCTAATTTCTGAAAGGGAAAAAAAAAACTGTTATTGTATCCAAAAAATGTTATCTTGTATATTTATGTGCTTATTTCTAAACACTCTGGTGTTGATACTGAGTGTGAACCAGTCAGATAAACTGAATCATTTGTCTTCTGTTCCTTCGTTCTCTGTATCTCCTTGAAGTATCCTGGCTCGCTCTCTGCTCTAGAATTAGGTGGATGGGGTCAGCAGAAGATGCATCATCTTTACTACAGTGCAGTTGTTATGTTTGAGTTACACTTCTGGAGTGTCCTCAGTGTGTTTCTTACTTGTGAAGTTTTAAAGACTGACTTTTGGCTAATGAGGAGGGGCTTTATGTTGAGGGAGGGAAAATAAATCTCGCATCCCTTTTCTTTCAGATACTAAACTTGCTAGCAGAGAGCGAGCGAAGCTATGCTTTAAAGCAGTAAGATGCAAAAACTCAGAAGGTATGTTCTCTCCTAAATGTGGCAGCTTTTTGAAGACAATACTGTGTGGATGCTGTATGCTGGAAGTTGTGTTCTCATGTTGCTGAAACAATGCCTTCTCTTTTTATCCTTTAGAAAATTACACATTTGCAGATATTGTCTTTGGAAATGAACAGGTAGGTGAACTGGGGCAACCTGTGCAAGGTATCTCTGTCATCTGCCAATATCCCACTGAAAGCCTCTTTAAAAGTTTAAAAAAGGAACAGTGCTTTCATAGCCTGCAAAACTCAACTTCCCATCTGAAAACTCCTGGTATTCCAGGTTAACCATCTTTGTGAAAAAGAGAAGATAAAGTAGCATAGACTAGTGGATAGTCTGGAATTTTACATTCCCAGCTCCACAGCTGAACTGCTTTAGGAGTGCATTGCAATGCTAACTTTATTTGCTCATGTTTTTCCATCTTTTACAACTTTTCAGAGTGGTTCTTTTGAATATTTCCCAGCCCTCTAGTTACCTAGAAGAAATCTGCGGATGTCATTCTTGTTCTGTTGGGTTTTTTCCTTAATTACATTTTTATTAAGATAAGTTCAAAATTCTAATAACAATCTAAGAATAATGTGGAAGCTTCTAATGCGTGTATGTACCAGAACTGCAAGGCTACTAATGTGGGTTGCAGTCCTGTTTCTTTATTTTTTTTTCTTAGTTTAAGATTTGAGACTACCATGCTCTCCATCTTTTTAGGCATACAGGTATTCTCTGAAGAATCCTGGTAGCAAATGATCATGGTACAGCAGGTGCTTTTGCAAAACCTGAGGAAAGTAGGCTGCTTGCATGAGATCAGAAATCCACATTAGCACAGTGGATTTTCTTAGCTGGATGTCAGAATGCTTATTTTAGACTGTGTACATTCTCCATATATGTATCCAGCTTTTAAAAGCCAAAGAAATCCTCCTCGCTCCATTTCATTTTGTAGGCCTGTACAGTTAGGGCTCAAAATCTGAGGTAGATGATCCCTCTTTGCATTTTGAATGTTTGATGAGCTGCGTGAACTTCAGCTTTCTTGTCAGAAAACATTCCCTAATGTGTTGGGAAGGGAGCCCTCCCTTCTAGACAGTTACTCCCAAGGCAGGTGGGCTGGGAATGAGTATTCTGCTAATGTGACTACTAGCAGCTCTGCACCAGCATGTTCTGGAAAGGCTAGTATTTTATCAGAGTGGCTAGGAAGCTAAAGTTAACTTAACATTCTGCCTACCATCTCAAAGCATGCCCTGGGGGAATGGCTGCTCCAGTGTGCCTTTCTCACTGACCTATGTGTCCACATGGTTGATTCTGCCGGGTCCCTCTCCTCTCAGCTCCCAAAACAAAGGAAGTTGCCCAATGGGTTGTCCTCCCCATCCTTAAATAGGTTATTGCAGAGGTGCTGATTGGCTCAGCTTTGGCCAGAGATGGGTCTGACTTGGAGCTGGGGAGCTTCTGGGAGCTTCTTAGAGGAGCCCCCTCTGCTATCAAAACCTGCCAGGGACAAACCCAGCACAACTGCCTGGTGGTGATAGTCAAAGCCCTTATTTCTAGGTTGTATGTGTAGTTTTAGGCTATAGATTTAAAGCTCTGTTTCCCAGTGCCACCTTAGGTCATTAGGTAGGACTGATGTCGTGGTGTCCATGCTTGTCCTTTTAGAGCTGTGACATTCTGTAGGCTTGCAAAGGGAAGGAAAGCAAGATAACAGAACCGAAATACTGCAATGGTGAGCACTGGTAGAGTAACTTAATGTTAGCTTGCATCCTGTTCTGAGAGGAGGTTCTTACTTTTTCCTGCAGATAATAAGTTCAGCCAGTCCTTGTGCAGACTTCTTTTTTCAAAGCTTGTCCTCTGAATTTAAAAGAACACACGTGCAAACTCATCCTCATGCATCTCAAAGGGCTGCGAAACAGTCGTTCGATGAGACGCTCAGACTGATCCAAAGATGCAGTGAGGTCGATTTGAACATTGTTGTACTGTGGAAGGTAGGTATGGTTGTGGCCTTTGGTGTCATTTAGCCATGAAATATGGCTGTTAGAAAAGATCATCCAGTATCCTGAACTTTCAAGTGTATTTGTACAAAATTTATGGATGATTTTTTTCCGAAAAATGGGCAAACGAACTAAAATGGTGCCAAGAAGCAGAGACAGTTTTAGTAGCTGTTACTGTAATATGTTCAAGTGATTTTTAAATTACTCTGCATGCACACTTTTTTTATAAATTCTCTTATTAAATTACTGAAATCTCCAGCCAAGAGATTTGTTAATGCTTGCTTTTATAAACACGGAATTGTAAGATTGATGTGGTTTGCTCTGAAGAGGAGGATCTCATTTACCAGAATGTAAATATTAAGCAGTAGAAACTGGCAGTCTAAACTTCAGCAGTTGTCTGTGCTTGCAAAATGAAAAGCAGACATGTGAAATAAACGTCATAAATAAATCTGGAACATATTCCACCTGAGTTAGGGAGAGTGTCAGACTTCTTTACTATGAAGACTGTGATATTCTGATAATATCTTTGTACTGTTTCTTGTAGGCATATGTTGTGGAAGACAACAAGCAGCTTATTTTGGAGGGCCAGCATCATGTTGCCCTTAATACAGTTGGGAAGGAGGCTTTTTCCTTTCCTCAGAAACAGGTAATCTAATCTGAAGTTGTGCTTGATAATTGCTTCTTTCCCGAAATACACCTGATATATTGTCTTGTAAATAAATGGAATCAGTTTGGGTGCTCTTGTAAAGACTCTAACACCAGATGTTATTACGAAG
This sequence comes from Todiramphus chloris collaris, assembly GCA_025345505.1. Classification (NCBI taxonomy): domain Eukaryota; kingdom Metazoa; phylum Chordata; class Aves; order Coraciiformes; family Alcedinidae; genus Todiramphus; species Todiramphus chloris. The sequence continues at coordinate 6,182,580 of JANVCC010000261.1, forward strand.
TAACTCAGACTTCTTCAACTCTGAGTTATCTATAGGGAAATAGCTGCTCTCAGTATGAAGATGAGAAAAGCAATATTGAAGTGTACTGCTATGCAGTTAGAGCAAGCTGTTTTGTGGTATTTCAGGGTAGAACAGGAGCCTATTAATGGTATTAAGTTCAAGTTAGTATTTATTTCATAAAGTTAATTGCACTGTTATTTTGAGAGTTAGAAAATCAAATTCATAAATTCTACTGCCATGCACAACTTTGAAATGAAGGCCTCTAATGTAAAATATTAAACCAGCAGAAACACTGGAGCTGTTGAAAAGGCATTGAAAGCCTTGAATTGATCAATTAATAGCATATTACTTCATTTAGAAGTTGCTTGATTGTTCAAAGAAAATAGCATCTGTACGAAACTGGTTGAGGTCTCCTGGCACTTAAATCAGTACCAATTATGAAAGCTGTAGATAAATTTCTGTAAAATCAGCTATGATAGATGCAGTTTGTGTGTGAAAGAAGACTAATGTGCAAAGCAAAAGAAGAACCAGTCTTCTGCTGCACAGCACACTGCTGTTCCTTCTTACTCTGATGTCATTCTTATATTTTTACCTATGTTGCAAACATATGTAGATTTTTATTGAGTACTTAGTTGTAGCAAGTAGTACTGTACATTAATTTTGTGAAGAGAACAGTATAGGAGCAGTGTCTATAAATGTTATGCTATGGTGGAAATAGTGAATTACTCTGAAGCTGTGCACTTGGCTTTGATTAATAAGCATTTAAGTATTTTTACATCATTAACACGAAGGTGGGAGGTGAGGCGTAACAAGTGATTTGTGACTTTGCTGCATTCACTCCACATTAAAAAATACTCAAAATAGGATTAATGAGGATAAATAAAGACAAATAATATAATTCATCTATTAAGGGCTGTATATTGTCTTTGAATTATCTTGCTCTGGCATTAAAGTTACACAAGCAGTGAAAAGCTGGGGAGGGGAATCCCAAACCTGAACATTACTTCTAATTTAACATTTTCAGTATAGAGTTTTGAGACTTACAATGTAATACTCCAGTAGTTTGTCTTGTAAATGTGTATTTATTCTCCAAGTCATAAACAGAATAACTCTCTAGACTGTTCCTAAATGTTTCATGCTGACAGTACAGGAGTCAGTTGTTTTCTGTGGTCTAGACAGCAGAGGGAGATGGAGATGCGTGCTTTCTACCAATACATGATGGTTACCAGTCCTTAAATGACAAAGGGCTGCTCAGATCCTAAAGAAATAAGCTTATTTTCAGATTCTGAACGGGGTATTCTTAGATTACATGAGTCTGCTCCCTGCATTTCATGCTGTGTTCTGTTTGGTGATGCTCTTCAGCATCTTCTTGACTTGAACTGCTGCTATCTACTTCATGCTGTTGAGGCCAGCAAAGGACATTCTGTCTGTCTGGCAATACAGCCACCCCCAGCCAAGAAGGATCACACAATAGACATGGAGAAAACATGCACAAGATTTCTCTCTGTACCTTCTCTATTTCTATTTTTTTTTCCCCCTCTCTGAGAAATACCTCGCATTTTAGCTGAATTCATCAAATAACTGTTGAACAAATAAGAGGTCTTGCTTTGTATTTTGGTTAAATTCCATGTACTCATTGGCTCCTGCTGCTTTGCCAGTTATGGTATGTCTTGGATTAATTCTTTGACAGCTTTTAAGAATTTCATTTGAATTTACAGAAGCTTCTAGAACTGTTTGGGGAAACAAAGCTGTGTAGTAGAAGAGCAGTAGCTCTCTATTCGTTGGCACCGTTAACATTTTTCAAGTTCTTGCAGCAGTTGCTGGTAGGCTGGCAGTTGAGTGCACTGATACAGTCATCTTCATCATATGTCTGACTGCTGAGAAATCAGGCTGGTGGCTGGGATGCAGGGACAGGTGCCTGCTTCTGCTTGGTTCGCTGTGGACCGGGTGCTGCGCACAGTAGCGATGGGCAGCAGACAGCAGGATGCGGTCATTCCCGTATCGCGGCATAGCGTTTGATAAAACCAGGATAAAAATGCTAGTTTCTATAAAACATAAGATAGTGGAGCTTGGGGGAGGCTTAAAATCTTTTTTTTTCCAGGTAAAACTTCTGTGTGCACCCACAGAAAAAGAAAGAATAACAGTAAAATTCCATACAAGTTTTACTTGGCTGCTTCAATACCCATCTTCCTTTTCTTCCTGTATCTATTCAAAGTAGAATTATCACAGAATCATGTAGGTTGCAAAAGACCCTTGGGATCATTGTATCCAACCATTTACCCTACTCTACAAGTTCTCACCCCTAGACCACATCCCCATAATTGTACTTACACAATTATGTATTCCAAACTTTTTTTACTCTGACCAAGACAGTGACAACTATGGCTTTGAAGCTTACTGGTTTTCTGTCATTGATACAAATTAATTTGTTGTTGTTTACACTACAAGGTTTATTAAACTAAACAAAAACTAAACTAAACTCTGCTTTTGAGCAGAGGTTCCTGGACCCAGCAAGCTTAGCAGGTGCTGTGATGAACTACTTGCATCTTTATGTTCTAAAAGTTTGGAATCTTAACACAGTATTGACTCTGAAGCATTTTGTTTCATATAGAAAGTCCTCTGAATAATAGGAAAACGCTCCTTTTCCTATCCTTTCACTTGTATTTTTGAAAAAAAAACAACTTTGCTAAAGGTAGGGAAAAAATGCTAAATATAGCTTATTTCCATGAATCAGAAACACAGAAGGTGCCACAAAGTGACTCACTAGAGTCTCCAGCAAGTGTGCACATATGGTGCTAGTAAAGTGAATAGGTCTGAAGATCTGTGTAAGCAGTAGCTGATTGAGTCCAAGTAGTAAAAGCCTCACTAATAAAAAGTAGCTGGGTATTTGTACCTAATGGCTGTTGGTTTTTTTACAATGCTGCTGCTGTGGGTTCTGTTGTCTTCTGAAAGTTGCTTCCAGGAATCAGGTTGTTTTAACTGAAGGTCAACTTAGATTGCATCAGAAAACCAGCTATTCTGTCTTGTTCTTGATCTCTCTACCTTAGGATAAAAACCTCAAATACTTTAAACGTCCACTCACAGGCTGTGGAGCAGTATTATTTCTAACTGCTGTCTCATTTTTCTAGTGGGTGGGATGAGAGTAAGAGTGGGGGCTGGAGCGTTTGCCGTGCTTGTGATTGACAGAGGTTTGGTAGTGATGGGAGGTGAGAAGCAGCCTGGCAGAGGCTGGTCACTGCTGCATGCCAGGGTGTGGGGAGGAGTGTGTCTGCTCCTCCAAAACACATTAGTGTCTGAGTGTACACTGAGCTTTGGCTGAAGTCTGAGTGTGTGTTAGATCAGGCATATGGCTTTTTGGTTTTTTAAGGCACTATCCCCCTGTACAGCTCTGTGTTCATCGTGATATGGTTTTGGTTTAAATGACCTTTATTTCCTAACAGTGAATTACTGATGTGAATCTTCTGTTAGTTCAGAATCATTTTTTATTACAGACTATGTGGGGAGATAATGGAATCAAATGCAGATTGGTGGAATCAGTTTAAGACTTTCTTTAAACTACCTTGTTGGAGGGAAAGCAAACTTCTTATGGGTAGACATCAAGAGCTCATGTGTACATTTTTCACTTGGTTGCATGAATTAATGTACCAGCTACTGTACCAGTGTGGGAGGGCTGGCTTAAATCATTGCCATGGATGAAATATTCCAAACAGCAGAAAAATTATAGCTGCTGGTTTTTTCTCTTGGACTGCAGAGCTGATGATATTTTTGGTTTCAGACGTGTTATTACTGGTGTCCTAGTAAAAATACTGTTCCTGGAGTCATCGTTTCTATAGCTAGATGTTAGAATTAATGTAGATGAGGCATGTGGTGAAGGAAGCTAGTCTGACATTTTAAAATGGAAGTTCTCTGCTCTATAATGGGAAGGGGGAAAGACACATCACTTAGGATCCTTTTTTTGGTTCACTTCTATTCTGTTGCTCTCTTATATCCTGCTTTTACTTAAGCTTAGCATTGTTCACATGTTTCTTGGTGAAGTGTTTTTTCTGTGCTCTGCATATTGGTCCCTCATACTTGACTGAACATGTTAATGTGATTTATGGGGCAAATGTGCTGAATTCCTCTACAGCTTGGAAACCAAATCATGGTGTTTGATTATTTTTTTTTCCTGGCATGTGCTTTTAAAGCACATTGCCACAGATATTGACAAGATTGGGTTTGAAATTGTAAACTTTAAGTTGTCTGATATTATGTAGGAAAGTCCTTTAAAATGACTGCATGTGAAGATACCATCGCTTGCATTCATCTGATAGAAGGAAAGAATTCTTCAATTTGAAAGTTCATTCGAAGAGATTAAGGAATGTATAACAGGCAGGCCTGTCTGACATCTAGCAGATAATGTGAGAGGTGCTTTGAATAGTGTCAGCTTTGACTTTTCCAGCTTTTCTTCAAGTACAGTTGCAGGAGATACCTAAAACCAGTGTGAAAAATGACTAATATGCAATTTCAGAAGTGTAAAAAGGGATAATCTCTAACTGTGTTTCACAGCAGCAAAACATCAAGACTCTAAAGGTCCTGGCTTTTATCTAAACCCTGAATAAGTGAAGATGTTGAGATTATTCTGCTTGGAATGGCATGCTTGTGTCTAGTTTTCAATATATTTCTTTGAAGCTGCCCTTTGTAGGTGGCTTTGGGCAGCAGAAAGCTTCCTAAAAATAGAAGCAATTTTTCTAGAGCCAGTGCTGTAATTCATAGCTCTTGGAAGGCAGCTGTGGGAGTAGTGTGGTTCTGGTGCTGCTGCTCTTCTGTTTCTAGTCACAAAAAAAAAGCTTAATGAAGCAAAAAAAATTAATAACAAAAAATCACTTCCCCTTGCCATATACAGTTCTTCCAAACTCTTGTGATAAAGTCTCTTCCAGTCAAGCTTCTCTGTATGTCTAGAGGTACGTATGGCTGAGGCTTTCAGATTGCAGTTTAACCACTTGTTGAGTGGGGTATCTCAACCATTTCTGTGCCCTTGTGTGCAATATGTGGTGCTTCCTGTCTGCTGGAGCCTGTGGCACTTCTGGAGACTTTACAAGGGACCAGAATAGGTCAACAACAGGCTTTAGGTGTTAGAACTTTTGGGGTTGCCTTTGAAAAGGCAGTGCTCCATTTGGGCTGGTATCCTAGGAGTTCAGCCACAGAATACCACCTCTCGAGCTCTTGGTTTTGTTCTACTTTGTTTCTGGGTGTAAATAACTAAAAGTCTTTGAGTCTGCTTGGTGCATATTTTTGAAGGGAAGGTAGAGGTGTGCAAATAGCTATGGACATCTACTTATTTTATATTTTTTCCTTCTCTTTCATAGCTTTGAGTTTCTTAAGCTCCAGAGTAGGGCAGGAGTTTAATGCATCAGTATACTTGGCATTTCTTATTAGTTGTGTCTAGATAGCTCCGTGATCTGTATGCACAGCTGCTTGGTTACTGTTCAGAAGTGCTTGAGTCTCTCCTGAAGCATTAGGTGAGAGAATCATGTATGGAATGTCATGTCTTAGCCTTTGTTTTAGGTACACAAACACTTAGGCTTTGAGCAGCTGAATTTGGAGACAAAAGGCATCTTTTTACTGATGCCCAGGGACTGACTGGGATTAAGGTTTAGCTCCCTGATGGTTAATGGTTAATGGTTAATCTTACAGCTTTCCAGCCCTTCAGTAGATGTGTAATATTAGAACTAAAGGTTTGAACTATTAACAGCACTCTGCACTTTCACCAGTCAATGTTCCTGCTGCATTTCATGATGTTCTTGTCTGTCTGTAGAGATAAAACCTTCGTATTTGTCTTTTGTAGGGTTTTAAAAAAATACTCGGGAGTTCTGATTGGGAGGACTTGGAACAGGTAACGGACTGGAGGGCAAACTACAGTGTGTAGGATACTGATGTCTGGTTGAAGAGGGCATTGAATAATTGGTTGGACTGTAATTTGTGAAGATCAAATTAAATGAAAACCTGTAATCTCATCTCTGGAGGCCAGTGTCTTCCATGCTGTTAATTTTCATCAAGTTAGATACCCACAGGGTAGGGTGGAAATACCAAATGAATTCATAACTTACAGTATATTTTATTGTTACTATGAAATACCTTTTTTTTCCTCAAATTGCTTTTAGTAAAACTTTTTTCTTCCTTTCAAGGGGAAAAAAAATTGCAAGCTTAAAACATTTGTCTCCCTAGTATTGCCAGCAGAGGCAGACAGTGACTGAGATGTTCATACATATCACAGAATGCCCAATGTGTCTGCTATTTTGAGTCAGGTTTTGTTACCTGCAGGTTTTCTTTTCAACCTGGGAGATAAAATCCGTCACCCTTAAACAAAAAGTATTTACTTTGTTACCCTCACTGATTGGTGGGTTTAAAATTTTCTTTCACTTGCTTGTAGCAGTCACAGTTATTACTCACATTCTGGTTTTTGAGGTGGACTTTTTGCAGAATAAACTTGCAAGGGAATAAAAAAATTCAAGGAAATCCTGTTTGCAAATCAGAGGGTGATGTTGTTGAAGAGAGTTCGAGTGGTGCTGTAATGCTGCACCAAGTGCAGCCTGATTTACTCATTTGGTGTTGCATCTTTCTGTGTCATCCAATTTATTCTGCTTCTGAGACTGATTCTGCCACAGGGTTAGGATGAATCCTGAGTAGTGTCAGTGCTTGACTTGGGCTTTCAGCTGGGACAAAGGTAGCTTTGGTATCTGCAAGAGCTTGCTGTACAATTTTTAAGGCACTCTGCATTATTAAATCCTTCTGTCATTGTTGGCATGCTCCTACAAACTTCTGTTTGCTTTACTTTGGATCTCTGTTGGGAAACTTGGCTGTTGGCTTTCCTCTTCTGAACTTCCCAGGGCAGGTGATGGATCTATTTTAATTTATTTTTTTTTTAGGTACAGCTGCTGCATAGGGAACTGTGTAAATGCTTCCCCTTTTTCTTAGAAGCAAAGCAAACCCAAAGGCAAACCGCTGCAACAATCGCATGCTTCTGTGCAACTTGCCCAGTGCTTTCACTGGCAGATGTGAAATCTATCTCAGAAAAGGGTCAAGTGAATGATAAATATTAATGATAAATCATAAGCTCCTCCTCTAGCATGCTTAAATACAAAACACATCGGAAAAATCTAAGCTTCATGAAGCTTAGGACTTATTTCCCTGGAGTTATAGTTCAAAGGGGAAAATGGTAGCTTCTGCGGCCGGATTTCTTGTGTTGCACAGAACCTTCTGTCAGTATTTTAAACATCATTCTGAATTTGTATTTCAGGAATTACCAGAAATGGTTCTCTTAAAGTTTTTCCGATCAGAAAACGCACCAGGACCTGCAAGACCTACACCAGAGCAGCTTTCTAATCTTATCAAGACGAGTCTTCATTATCCAGAGTCTTTCAATCATTCGTTTCATCAAAAAAGGTTCGTACAGTGTTTTCTGTAGAAACTTTGGAAATGCTGTCAATTTGACATCCTTTTGAGAGATGCTATGTGGATTATGATAGAAAAGATAAAAGGCCAGTATGCAGGGGTGAAATCTTGCTCCATTCCTAAACTCACCGCTTCAGAATTATGTGGGTTAAATGAGTTTCCTGTAGAGAAACAGGCTGTAATACTACAGTTCACAGCTTTAATGTTAGCTCGTAGTCTTATGAAACCTACTGAAAAAAATACTCTGCATTTGTGGGTTTTTTGGTGTCAGAATGTGACTACTTTGAGTAGCTAGACAGAGAGTGGTACATTTTTAAGTTAAAATAACTGCTAGTTCTGCCTCACCTGACTTGCCAAGATGAGCTGCGTGTGGTTCTGCCTTATGTCCAAAGGAAAGGTGGTACAGCCCAGATCACTGGGGCTTGTCTCCTGGAGGGTATCAGAATTAACCTCTGTCAAAAAGCAGGCAGATGGAGTGAATTAATTCAAGCCTGTAAAATCCATGAGTCTTTAAAAATTAAAATGATCTGAACAAAGCCCTCTGCATTCATTTCCATCTATGAAATGTACTTGAAAGATAAAGATGCCTATTTAGGTTTGTGGTGTTTTGTCTGAGAACTCCTATTGCTATACTTTTTTCCTAAATTTTCAGTTAATACAAGCAAGTTGGCAAAGGAAAGGGATTTCTTTCTTTATAAAATCTAACACTTCAACGTTTTGTAAGGTGGCATATTTTAATGACAGTTGCAAAGCATGCGTTATTCCAGCTACAAGTTCATATCTGACTCATTAGAGTTGCTAATTGTTTTCTGTCTTGTTAATCAAGTTCAGGATATGTAAATTGCTAAGCAGGGGCAAGGGCTGGCAGTGACACACATCACTTGTTGCATGCTTTGAGCTGTTTCAGCCCCAGTAGTTTGTGTACCTGCCTGTGAGTATCGTGGGGCCGTTCTTGCTGCAGCAGTATTTATAGAAACAATCATACTCGTTGTGAACAAGCGAAAGATCAGGTAACTGCATTAGACTTATTCAGGGCAAAGTCTTAAGGCTGTCCCATTTTGGCAGCCTTCTGGCTGAAACTTGAGGCTGGATGTCAGCAATTTCTCTACAGGAGACTCTCCAGAAGAAAAGTATCTAGACACAATGTGCTAGACAGTGGTTCAGAGAGTAGCCCAGCAGACCGTGGTATCTCATTCTGAAGTTCATTTTGTAGGACTTGAAATGTAACTCTTAGAGAATATAACTAAGACCACCCAGAGAAAGACTTTTTAACTTGACTATGGAACTGTTTCTCTTTGCAGCCTCTGTCTGGTACCTGTCACTCTCCTCCTTTCCAATTGTTCCCAAGCTGTTGTAGATGTAATGATTGATTTGCGGCATAAAACAACAAGGTAATGTGTCAATGTTAATAAAACTGTTTTTTCTGAGAATGCTTCCTAGTTTGGGGGAGTGTTGTAATGTTTTAACTTATTGAATATTTAGAATAAGATGTCCCATGTTTTTTTTATCAGTGGTTTCTTTAACATAGTGGAAGGTGATAAAGGCTTCATACAGTGAAATGGAAGCCTCCAGTCAGTGCTCAGTTATAGTTTGCTTCTGACTTCTGCTAAGACAGGACAATGAGTTGTGACTCTTGAATAGTTAAACTCTACAGATCCTTTTCTAGGAAAGTGGAGATGCTTTTGAACTCATGGAATATGACCTCAGCAACCTTGTGCTATTAAATGTGTTGTTGGGTTTTTGGATATGAATGCCCTGTCTCTAAAGCATGCTCTCCACGCTGACTGTTCCTGTGTGAGATGCACTCTGATTTCTCTCTAGTTCCTGGGACAGGCTCAAGAACACCTTAGGCAGGGATTCAATAAAACTGACAGTTTACATCTTGTTACTGTGTCTATTGTTACATCTCAATTATATAAAGCTGGGAATACACTGGAATGGATCATTATACAGATATGGATAATTAATGTTCTGTATGTAGGGTACAGTATATTGGGAACCAAAGCAATGTTTTGATCTTTTTGTACCAATTCATCTAAGCCAAGGGGAAAAGCTGCTGTAAAGGAGCGTGTTAAGTGTGAGTTAAAGAATATGAACAAATGTTTGTTGAAGTAAGGACCTGGAGTTAAATTGAGCTGATGGGTGGACATGGGGGTATGTAAGGATACCCAAGGGTACCTTAAATATTGTGTCTGTATGTTTGTGGGGATGGGTGTGTGTGTGTTTGTGGATGTAGGAGTACTAAGAAAGATCATGCAGACATGGTTTGGGTTTTTTGGAGGTTTTGGTTTTGGTTTCTTTTTTGAAGCTGCATTTGGGGAAAACAGCAACTTAAAGGAAATTACTGCAGTCTTTTTTTAGACTCAGAATCTTCCAAGTCATCATCAAAGACGGCAGATGGTGGGCACTAACACATCCAAAGACTGACAGTAGTAGCTTAAGTGTCCAGTTCCTGGCTTTTGAAAAGAAGCTTTCAGAAAGCACAAACAAGTATCATCTTGTAAGGGGCCAGGGATGGATACAGTGTGTTCTGAAATCTTGTGACACTTGAGGCTGAGGGAATGGTGTAAACTGGTGTATGTGCTTTAAATACAGAGAAATAACTTTGTTACCTTCTTTTTCAGCCCGGAAGCGCTAGAAATCCATGGATCTTTTACGTGGCTTGGGCAAACACAGTACAAGCTTCAACTTAAAAGCCAGGAGGTCTATAGCTTGCAGCTGAAAGCTTGCTTCGTTCATACGGGTGTCTATAATCTTGGAACCCCCAGAGTATTTGCCAAGCTAGCGGACCAAGTTACTTTGTTTGAAACGAGTCAGCAGAACTCCATGCCTGCACTGATCATTATCAATAGTGTCTGACCACTTCCTGGAAAAAAGAAAAAGAAAAAAAATCACACTAAAAGACAAAATAAATGGGATTCTTTTCGTACATTGCTGGTTGACATTTTGCTGCAGTTTTTGGAAATAGCACTTCAAATGTCTAACTTGTTACTAAAGATTGTGTAGGAGAGAAAATAGCAAAATATTCAGCCTACTTGTCAGTTTGTTTCTCAATGCAGCGCACGTTGGACTGAAAATACGTTTATCCTTTTATAATGTATTTCTTCTCTGGTAATTAAGATATTCATAACACAAAATACTCTAACTCCAGATCTGAACATATTTATATGTCCTATGCCCTGTCAAAAACACAGCTTGACTGCTGTTACATCTTCCAGCATGGTGTGTTAATATTTGTGGCTGTATTAGGATATGGTTCAGGAAGAAACCCTCCTTGGCTTTTTCCTGTCTGAAGCCATTAGTCATAAATCCCAACCTTACTGTGAAGTTCAATCAGGTGTCTCAAATCCCTTTCTGTTTCTTGGTTCATTAGTTTAAAGTTTTGGTTTTGAGTTTCCATGTTTATGGAACCTGCCCTGTCAAGGTTTACACATACAAGTCCCACCTAAAGTGTTTCAAAAATAATTTCTTCAACCAGTTTTGAGTATTTTTCTCATTCATCTCAAGACAAAATGCACTATTTCACAACCATGAGATGGTCGTTTAAATCATCACTTGCTTTATTATGTAACTATAACAACTGATCTGTTTTAAAAAAAATCTAATCAAGATTTTCAAGAAATGTATTATATTTATAACAAATGTACTGTAAATAGAATAAAACATACACCATATTCACTGTATGGACCTGTGGCCTTTTTCCCTTCCTTTTTATACAGCTGTAGCCACTTCCTGGTGCTGACAGTCAGGATCTACAGTCTGTGCTGGCTTCATTGTGGCTGGCTGTGCTCAGGTGAAGTTCCTGTCCTGTTGCCATGTGTAGTGTTGGTGTACACTGAAACTTGGGCTGGCTGCTGTGTTTGCTTTGAGTTCTCATCTGGTGTTCCCAGGTACACCCTGCAGTTGGGAAATCTCAATTACTTGCTCTGTGCTGGGGATTTTTGTGTAATGCAAAGTTCTGCAGGCTAGGCTGTCAACCCTATAAATAAGCCTTTGATAAATAAGACTTTGATTTTGTTGCAGACCCAAATGTAGCTAAAAAAACCCCACCCCCAATTAACCCAACTTTTCCTTTCTGTTTGCAGTGAAATCTCCCCTCTATTCTCTTTCCTTATGTGGTGATTACAAAAACACTGAAGTTTTTCATTTGTCATATTTGAAGACAGTGGACTGAGAATCACAGATCCTGCTTTTAACTTCTGAAGCTTGGCGTGCTGTTAGAGAAAGCAGCTGCTGTGCCTGGGTCCAAGGAATGACTATTTTGTAACCTGTCAAATGCTTTATTTCCAAAGTGACTCTGGTTCTGCCATGGTGCATTGCTGGTGAAGCGTATTATGCTGTGTCAAAAAGCATGGAGCTGCTGAAAACAGAGTTCAAAATGAAGTCACTGGGGTGTCAGGACAAAGTTATTACATGATTGCTTAGGTGCTGGCATCGAGACAGAGCTAAACCTGTCAACTTCATGAGTTCTGATAGAATTCCCATGTGTGGACTCAAAGATGCTGAAAACCAGTTGTGCTGAAATGAAAATTATCTGGTGTTGCTACTGAGTAAACAAAGCAAAGGTTGAAACTGCTTCTTGCAGAACAATACTCCAGAAGAATCCTGTGAACCTGCTGTAAGGCCAAGAGCATCCTCGTGTGTCTGTCACAGCTCAGAGCAGATCACAATATTGCATCCTTCTTTGAGAGAGGTAGAAGCAGCCCTCAAAGCTTACTAGATCTGAGGGATAGTTGTTGGTTTTAGGACTTTAATGCGTTTTCATTTTGTACATGTCACAAAACCATGAAACCTGCCAAGCTGGGCTTTTTGGTGAAAGGGCTGGCATTGCCCACCCCTGGGGCCATGGGAGATGTGACAGGGGCGTTGCACATCTCTTGGGTTATGCAGTATTATTCTTTCCGATACTGAGAAATGCAGTTGGTAGTTCTGTCACATTGCCCTTTCTCATCTAGGGGGAAGTTGGACGATTACTTGATGTTTCTGTTACCTGCTGTTTTCACTGAGCATTTTATCAACAGCTTTGAGAGATGTATCTGTGTAGTCTTCAGTATTGAACTCCTGTCTCGGGTGCCATGGGAAACAGAGAGAAACTGCATTGCTGAGTATAGGTGACTGCTCCACTTGACTACCCAAATGACAGGCGTTGAGCACTGCTGCCATCTAGTGCTTGCTGCTTCGAAGTGTTGGTTCTTCTGTCTCATCAGTAGGTGGGTATCATTTGTTTTAATTCAGAGATGGATACAGGAGGTGCCAGGAGGTTGAAGCCAACTGCAGGAGACACAGGAATCTAGGAGTCTGTCGGCCTCTGTGTGTGAGACTGGGGGAGTTGGCTACTGTGGAGGGGCCAGGAGATCCAGGCCTTCTGCTGTGGAGGTCAATCTCTGTACTCAACACAACTGCAGATGAGAGGCTCTAGGGGCCAGCTGCTGGGCAGGTTGGGTGTCTAAGGCCAGGTACTGAAGGGATCCACAGAGTGCCTGGGTCTGTAAGTGACCTGAGTTCACAACAGCTACATAAAGTGAGGCAGCTCAGGAAGATACCGAAGCTTTCTTGCCAATCTAAAGTAAGTCTTCCCTCTCCCAACGATAACCGCACAATCACCATTTCTCTTATTCTTCAGCTGTAAAATGCAAGTGCAGCTGCCTTAGTGAAAGCAGTCGCCCTGCCAGCGAGTCTGCTTGGAGAAGAATGGAATGGGATGTGGTGCAGTCATGGCTATGCTCACATTACTGGGGACAGAATTTCTCTTCAGCTTTCTTCCCAAAAGATAATCCCAAAATATCAAACCAGGCTTCCAACTTTACTCAAAAGATTTAATTTTGCATCTCCTTTTCTAATTCAGTATCTACTCTGATACAGACACTGAAATCTCATCTAGCCAAGGTATTAAAAGTCAGGTGTCTAAATTGCAAGGGGTATAGTAGAGACTCCTGCATGTTTTGCACTTATTCTCTTACCCCAGGGAGAAAAGGGATTATTTCTGAGTAGATAAAATATAAAGATGTCTGCAGTAATGGAAATCCACAGAGGGAACTTCAGCCTTTCTTCATATGCACAGTGCTATTGTTTCACTCACTTGAAATCTTAATGTTTGCTGTCTTTTCAAAATTACTCCTGAATAATTTCATGAGCAAAATTACTTCTATAGAGTGAAAACTCGACTGGAACAGAAGGAAATCATTTTCTCAGAGCTTCTGTTTTTAAAACCATGACTGCTGATTAAATGTATTCCAGGACTGAGTAATTTCCTGATCCCGTTTAAATCAAGATTTATTTACTGTGCATTTCTATCAGTTTACGGAAGTAAGTCATTAATTGTAAAATGTCACTTGGCTAATGAGTTCTGCTAATTGCTTTAGTGGTAACTGAAAAAGTAGAGACTTAACATGGTTTAAAAAATGTTGCTCAATGTGTAAATCAATTCAGCTGGTGCTTGCAAATGTTACTTCTTTGGGTTTTCCTCTTTTGGGGTTAGAATAGATGTGGTGTTCTCCTCCTGATAATCGTGGAGTAGTTCCTTACTTTGTTTCCAGCAGGATGATGAAAATTCTGCTCAGAAAAAGAAAAGAGTGCACCTGTAGATTTTTACTTACTGAAGGAAATAACAGTGCTAATCTTTAAACAAGCAGCTCCTGAGCGCTGGTTATTTTTGAAGCCCGAGGGTAAAGGAGGTATTTCTGTATGTTCAGGAGGTTGCAGAGAAAGTAACAGCCACTTCTGACTAAGAAAATAAATACTTCTTGAAATTCACAGGGAAAATATTTCTTTCTTCCTATCCCTGTGAAGAAACCATGGGGTGATATGCCCAGCTTCGCCCCCTCTCCCAGGAGCTGCTGCTGTCAGGGCCGTGCCAGAGGGACAGGCATGTGCCTGGGACACGGGCTCCACTGGCAGTTGCTGACACCCAGGGTTGTATTAACAACATTTGCTGTTGCAGCCAAAACCTGAGCTCTTGGCCTTAGATGATGCTTCGAGCCCTCAGCTTGGTGTAGTATGCACTGCTGGCTCTCGGCATGTCGGGCGAGCCCTTGGAAACGTGATCTGAGTGTACCAAAAGCTCTGCCACGGGCAACTGCAGGGATCTGCTGGAGACAAGAAAGGGCAGTGGCAGCTCCGGGCACTTCTGGCTGTGCTTGGGAGGCCTGTGAGGGAAGCTACCCCAGAAAGTTTTCCTGCTGTGACAGAACCAATTGAATGTATCCGTCGAGTTAAGGGGACGAGGCTCAGGAATCAGAGTTAATATCTTTTTTTATCTTAACAACTGTCATTAAAGATCACAGTTCTCATTTTCCAGACCACAGAGGGGAGATGTCACTGCCTTAGAGGTTCATACTGTGTTTCTGGCTGCTCTTCAAATCTACTCTTCTTCATTTGTAGGTCAAATGAGTCCTAAGTATTCTGGATGAATTGTACCCTCAGCTACACTACAACCACTATGAAATTAAATTATTCTTTTCTTGATGCAAATGAGAGCAGAATGTTTCTTTAATTTACTGAAGTAACAACCTCGGCTAGAGAGGCTGAGGAGGAAGCTACATCGCTGTCCATGGCAGGAGCAAGCACTGAGGGTTACTGAGGTAAGGAGATGTCTTGGAGATCAGGGCATCTGAAAAGGCTCTGGTGACAGCATGAGGTATGGAAAGTGAGGGACTGTTGAACACGCTTGTATCCTACAGAGTGCTGCTCTCACTGTGATACAAGGTGAGGGTTTTGAGTGGTGATACTGTGGAGGTGAAGATAAGGGGGTTGGCTGGTCGTTGCTGGTGGGTTTGGTGAGGTTTTTTTTTTTTACCCCGGGGCTGTGGAGTTGGGGGTGGATGGAGACTTCTTTCCTCAGTGGGCCAGGAACAGCTCCAGCTCTCTGCTGCGTGTGGCACAGCCTGCGCAGGGGGGGCCCGGACCCGCTGCGCTCGGGGCTGATCCTGCTCCCGCTCCTGCCGCGGCTCAGTTCGGCCCTCCCGAGCCGCTCAGCGCTGGGCCCGCTGCGCCGGGCTCTGCCCTGCTGAGGTCAGAGGACGCGGGGGGCCGGACACACGCACGGGGACGCGGAGAGGGGCGGTGCGGGGTGCGCGGGGCTCGCTGCGGGACCGTGGCGGGCACGGGCCGAGCGGCTGCGGGGATGGGGATGGGGGGGAACTCTTGGTTGGTAGCGGCACTGGCGGGGTCCAGGTGCTTGCGGGGGCACCTCCCGGTTCCTGAGCGGGATGCCGGCGGCTTGGGGCCGCGGCTCTGGCTGCGTTTGCACGGCGGAGGGTCGGAGCCCCGAGCTCCTGTCACCGCGCTGGCTCCGCGGGCACTCTCCTGCCTGGCGGCAGCTGCAGGTGGAAGCTGTGGCGCTTTTGAAGAGACCTTCCTCTTTCTCATCTTCTCCGTTCCTGAACTGTTTGTTCCGTGTCGCCACGTTGCTGTGATCAGAATGTCAGTTCTGGGGTTCAGGGGGCTACAGGGAAAGAGGAGACTGAATGTAAGCAGGCTGCTATCCACTGAGCTGATGCCAAAAGCTTGCATGCATTATTTCTTAGTCTCTCAAAATATTATACAAAGAATGAAACTCTGGAATTTACTTTTAAAATTCCATGATCCAGAAAATTTAAGTGATTCTTGGGAGCCAAACTGCTGATATTAGTGCTCCTGAGGCTGGTAGAAGGGTCAGTAGAATTTATTCTTTTTGCAGTGGCTTTGAACACGGGTATTTTTAATGTATTGCTGCTTGTGACAACTAAGAAAGTTTTGTTTCTCTGAGTCTTTGAATACTTGTTGGAGAAGTTGAGATTTGACCAGTGAAGCTTCAGGAGGTGGATTCATTCCTCGTTCCTCTAGCACCTCAAAAACTGGTTATACTTTGAGCTGAAACACAGTGCTTCTTAGCTCTTAAACACATCTCAGCTCTGAGTTTCCAACTTGCATTCTGTGAAGAGCTGATCTAAATACAGCTCAGATCAGTTCTGATTAGAAGGAAGTTGCACATCAGGAAGTGTGGGTCATTCTCATACAGTACTAGATAACTGGTTCTGTTATTTGCAGTCCAGCTTCAGTTTTTCACCAGTAATCAGGAAATACATCATTTTTGAACGTGGACACTGTTCACAAGGCAAGCTCTGTAGGGACCAGTAATGCATTTATTTTTAAGCTATCTGATAAAAGCCCAGCAAAGTGTGAGTGCTGGCAACTGTGGCTACCTTGGCTTTTACTTCAACTTGTCATATAGTAAGGGGATAATGTCACTTCTCAGAGCAATCTATACTAACCTTTCTCTACCCAGAGGAGCAAGAGCCATTGGGTGCTGGCGAGCAATGTGGAAGTTGTGCACAACTACTCACAGACATTTCCAGAAATCTAACAAAGATTTACAGACAGGGAGCCAGTTCAAAGTGCTTGGGATGGGATGCAAAGTGGTGGTTGTGGGATTCAAAGCCTTTGACTGACACACGCAGGGTGTGCACGGCCTTGGCCAGGTTCAAGGTGCAACAAGTTTGTTCTGTGAGCAGTTTTTGCCTCTAGCTTGGGGATCTGCAAACAGTTCACTCTGGCAGAGAAACCGGCTTGTAAAACAGAGTATAGAATGAAACCACCACGTAAGAGAGAATTAGCTGAGGTGACTGAAGATATCTGTTGAGAAGACAAAATCCAGTGTTAAGCTATTCTCTCCTTTCCCTCACCAGCCTTCTCTTCCCCCAAAACTAAGTGAGCAATTCTTCAAGAACAGATATGGAAATACCTGGGAGGAGATATAATCCAGATGGCATCAGTTTTGTTGAAAATCCATTATGTGGTTTAATGCAGGGCTGTGGCAGGTTTCCTTTAGTGCCCTGTAGTGTTTCCCTGTGGCATGGTTTCCCTGGAATCACTGATGTCTCAAGAACCTCTTACAAATTCAGAAACTGCCACTCATGAGAAAAACCTCAAAGCAGCTTTCCAAGCATCCCACAAGACCTCAGGGCTAACAAAAATATCATCCAAGATACAAGAATTGCTCCCGTAAGTCACAAAGGATTAGACTCCATGTAGTAGGGAGTCAGCAAAATGCCTCTAAGCCTGATGCCATGAAGAAGAGCTGGGTGATCTGCTAGGGCTGCCCTGGAGGAAGGTCATGGAAGGAGAGTTCTTTATAGGTCTATCCTGTGATTTGATGCAAATCCTATAATGTCAAGATACTATAGCCAATAAAAAGTTTTAACAGAAGAATGTGAGGAAGAAGGCTGATGGTCAATCTTCATACCTGGCTTTAAAGTACAAAAAGGTTGGAAAAAAAAGCAAAAGATGTCCAGTGGGCAAGAAGGTAGAATAAGGGACAGCTAAGAGAAATAGTGGATGGAGATCAGTGACAGACAGAAATGATGCAGTTAAATGAAAGGATTGTACCTGTCCTTTTAAGAAGCTGGACAAGGTAAATGAGACAACAGAAATCCTTGATTATTTAAGTAAAAAGCTTGAGGGACAAAATTGAATGTCTTCAGCCTTTGGTGTAAAGCAAAGTCTTTTGAAGGGCTGACAGACTCAGTGTGAGAGAGGTTTTGACTCAGCTACAGACAGGGATGGATATTTCCTGGTCAACAAAGACAGATATGAAAGTGTGTGTGAAGCACACTTTATCTCAGAAAACAACTACAAGCTCCAAAGAAAAGAGGGAAAAAAATCACAAGGGTAATACAGATGTTCTCTGGTGAAAAAATAGCTAGCAGGACTGGAATGGATGGTTTTGAAAGAGTGACTTTGCTTGGGTTGAGCTAATGAGTGTTTGTTTCAAGTTTTCAAGTTTGATTTAGTGACATGTCATTTTGGACAGTGGCCTCAGTAAATTTTAAGCATCTAAAACCAGCCTGCAGTTTCATGTCAAGAAAGAATAAAAGCTATTCCAGGTGTTGCTACCAGCCTGGTGATGGCAGTGGCAGCTGGGACCTCAGTTCTTGGGAATAAATTCCCACCTTTCCCTCTGTGGAAGAGGATGCATAATGTATTTCTGGTGGTGATATGAAGGAGGTGGATGTGTCCCTAAACTGTGACAGAGATTTCTGATAAAATAACAGTACTGAGCTAACCAGTGAAGTACAGGATGGTTCCAAGGGCGTGGAAGTTCGCCTGGTTAGGGAGGAGGACAGGATGTTTCCACACCCTTCATAAAGGGGATTGTGACAAGAGAGGAGAAGGGCAAAGTAAACCTTTTGACATTTCATTTGGAAATGGTAAATGGTGAGACTAAAACTGTCTCTGCAGAGGTGCAGATGAGGATCATTCTACTGAGAGACTTGGTAAACTAAAAGACAAATGGGAGTGCAGAGTAAGGAGTAAGCAATTGTACAAGAGCGTTGAGGACCGCCTAGCTAGCCTACCACAGCTCGAGAAAGAACTCTGGTGGTCCTCATGGTCAGTCATCTTGAACTTCTGTCCAGTGTTTAGCAGCAAACAAAAAAGAAACACAGAGTTAGTTATTCCACTGGGCAGTTCCGCAGTGTATTGGTACTGTTTGTGGTTCTGGTCTCTGCATCCCCAGGACTATGTAGCTGAACTAAAAAGGCACAGTACAGATCAAAGGTATAAAAAAAATCCCCTACAAGGAGAAGGAATTAATTGGTAACTCCACTGCCTCTTCCCTTTTTCACTTTTTTTTTTTTTCCCCAGGAAGAACACAAAGAAGCCTGTGGATAATGACTAACTCTTGGTTTCTGAGGAAGTCCTGGAAAATCAAGAGATCTTCTTGAAGTAGGAAAATTCACAGCTATGTCCAGCACATTCGAGACCAAACTGTTAAATACAATGTGAAATTTCTCCGGAAAGAAGATCAGTCTGGGAGAAGGGTTCAGAAAGAATGACCTGAAGCCTAGCACACTGCTTCCCTGTGCAATACCATGGTGGCTCAAAGGTGAATTACATGCTGTAACCTACCTTTCCCTAGGCTCCAAATGAAAGGGGAGTTAAACAACCTGCTTCTTTTTTTTTTT